>CAUYRH010042434.1:0-16785 GCA_963574655.1 Perodicticus potto | reverse complement strand
AGCTTTCATCACCTGAGGGCCAGGTTGGTCCAAAGATAAGCCAAGCAGCCCCTCTGAGAGTATTCTAATCCCTGCACTCTGTTCTGGCCGGTACCGCCTCAGGCAAATCCTTCACATGCCTTGGTTGCCAGTCCACTCTGCCGGCACCGGAGAAGCCTCTACCGGCACTGGAGAAGACGCCTGCTTCTCCTGGCCACCCAGAACTGGGAGTGGATCCTCAAAACATCCCCAGGGGTGCAGCTCTCCTGCTGTTGTTCCTGGAGCTGGCTGCCATTTTGTGCCTCAGGAGACCTTCCCCCCAGCCAGGTCTCCTCTTGGCTCACTCCCCTCTCACCACTCCCGAACCAGAAAACCAGCACAGTTCAGCAACAGTCTGTGCCCATCCACACCTCTCAAGAAAATCTCCCAGAATCTGGACTCTGTGGGGGACAGGCCTCCAGACCTCGGGGTGAGAGTGGAGGGGAACACCAGGAACTCCAACTTGCAGGTAGAGAGTATATACAGTTTTATGCGTGGCTGGAGAGCACTGCGGCACCCTAGAAGGGGAAGGAGGTTTGGTTTTTAGACTGTCTCTCCCATGGGGTAGGATGGGAGGACGTCCGGACTCTGCTGGCTTGTTTGTATGGAGGTATGGTGAACCTCCTTCATGGGGGAGGGGACTCCCGTCCTCTTGGTGATTTGCTCTGTACCTTTTTATTTGTGTCCCCGGGGTCTCAGGTCTCCCCAGCAGGGTTGATGTGTGCTCTTCGACCTTTTCTTTTGGCTCAGATCCAAACCATCGGCTTTCTTGCTGAGTTTCTGCCCTTTAACGCTCCTTTTGGACGAGAACCTCTGCGGAAAGCTGGCTACAGATCCCCATCTTGGCTTCTCCCCCCTGTGTTTCCCAGATCTTTGAGGGTTGCAACTTCTTGTCTCAATGTGTCGAAATCTTTGGTCATTTTGTCTTTGAATTCGTTCAATTCTTGAGATATCTTTTGGGTCATCTTTTGGATTACTGCTTGAAATTCTAATTCCATCTTTTCCTCCATTCTGCTGATCTTATTTGCTATCCAGACTCTGAATTTGATTTCTGACATCTCAGCCATTTGCTTGTGCAAGGGATCTTGTGCTGTATCTACCTTGTCGTTCCTTGGGGAAGTGGATCTACTCTGATGATTCATATTGCCAGAGTTTTTCCATTGATTCTGCCCCATGATTATTTTTTGCTGTTTCCTCTGGCCGTCCTCAGAGTTGGGGAGGCATCTCTCCAAAATTGGACTGTGGTGGGATCACTCTATTGTTGGAAGATATTTGTAGGCAGTGACCTAGTGTAGCTCCTCTGGGGCTGCCCCAGGCAGGGAGTTGTGGCTGTGGGAGCAGCTCCGGAGTGGAGATTGTCAATCATGGGTGCTGCAGCAGGGCTGGGGATGGTGCCCATGGTTCTGGGAATGCCTGGCTCCCAGTGGCTTTGGCAACAAAAGTGGGTACCTCCAGCAGTCTCTGGTCAGGCAGAAGGCTCTGCAGAGAGGTAGGGAGGGCCTCTGAAAGAGGGTGCAGAGTCGTGTGACTTCCCAAGTCCCTAGGCAGATGGACAGGGCCGGTGAGGAAACAGGGAGAGCACTGGAGGGAGGACATGGGTTGTGCAGCTATCAGAGACCCTGGCTGGGGCAGCATTGGCCAAGGCAGGCTGTGGGTCTTGTCAGTGCAGCCTGTGGTGGAGTCCTGTGCATTTGCAGGAGTTCTTAGGGTGCAGTGGGCCTGGGTATCGAGGCGGCACAACTCCTGGTGGGGTCACTCACATCCACTGGGGTTGCGGGTAGGAGGTGGACCTGGGTCCCAAAGGGCACGGCCCACAGCAGGGTTGCTCCCACCTGCCGCAGCCCCTGGAGTGGAGCAGACCTGTGTGCCGAGAAAGCGCTGTCTGGGGCAGGTAGCTCATGCCCTCTGGTGCCTCTGGGGTGGGGCTGAGTGTTGAGGTAACACGACTCCTGGCGGGGTCTCTCAGGTCCACTGGGTTCGCAGGTAGAGGTGGGCCCTGGGTCCTGAGGAGCACAGCCCAAGGTGGGATTGCTCCCACCCGCTGCAGCCCCTAGAGTGGGGCAGGCCTGGGTCCCAAGGCTGCGCTGCCTGCGGCAGGGTCACTGCCACCCACCGCAGCCCCTGTAGTGGGGCAGGCCTGGGTGCTGAGCCAAGCGCCAGTGGCAGGGTCGTCCACTATGGTTCTTGGCTGCAGTTGGCCATTGGGGAGGGGAAGGCTAGGTGCGGCCCCTGGAATCCTTTGCCAGGTGAGGCACTTGGTCTAGCATACAGAGAGTGGAGGTGCTGCTTGAGAACCTCCTTCCACAGTCTCAGCGAGGGTTAGGCTTCTGGTCCATCAGGTAAGGGGGGAAAGGCGTACTAGAAGTTCAGAATGGTTGGGAAAACGTTAGTTCAAATTTTTTGCCTAGCGAGAGAGTGTTCAGAGTCACAGCAGGGGAGTAATCCCCACTTCCCATAGCACTCTCCTGTGGGGTGGGACAAGAGGTCCACAGTTCACTCTTTGTCTGTAGAAAGCCTGCAGGAGTGGACGAAGAGAAAAAAAGAAAGGAAACAGAAAGCAAAGGAGACCGCAGCTTTCTTGGGGGAGGGGATGGATACTTTTCCTTTCAGATGAATATTGTACCTGAAGCTTGCTTTCTTGGAGTCGCAGCTTGCCTCAATAGAGGTGATCTGCAACTATCACTTCTCTCTTGGGTGGGCTTCCAGTCTTCAGCTCAATTGGGCATTTTCTGGACGTTATCCTTCTCCTTGGTCAGGAGCTTCTCTCGGGAGCTGCCTCTAGTCAGCCATCTTGCCCCTCCCCCTCTATTATTTATTCTTATCACACAGAAATACAATTGATTTTTGTGTTCAATGATTTGTTGAATTCATTTGCTTATTCTATTTTTTTCTTAAGTTCTTTGAAATGTTTTAAGCATAAAACCATGTGTTCTGAAAATAACAATATCTACATTTCTTCTTTTTCACATCTACCAATTTTTATATCATTTTGTTGCCTCATTGCTATCTAAGATCTCTGGTAAAGTGTTGAAATAAGTATCAATTGTGAATATATTTCTTCATTTCTAATCTTGGGGGAAAGTCATTCAGTATTTTAATTAATCATAAACTTTATTAAGGTCTCTTTCTAGACACTAATAGGATGAGGAATTTTTTGTCTGTTTCTAGTTTTCTAAAAAATTTTAAAGATCATCATGGGTGCAGAATTTTTTTCAAATATCTTTTCTGCATTAATGGAGATTATCCTATATTTTTCTCCTCTATTCTGTTAATATGGAAGGAAGAATTATGATCCCATCAGAAACTATGACTATATTACATGGCAAAAGGAACTTTGGTAATGTAACTAAAGTTATGAACCTTAAAATAGAGAGATAATTCTTGATTAGATTGAGGCAATTTCAATCTCAATCTAATCATGTGAGCCCTTGAAAGCACAGAATGTTCTCTGAATGAAGGTCAGAAAGATGCAGTAAAAGAAGACTCAGTTTGCCCTTAATGTGAGGAGGGTACATGGAAAGCCTGAAGAATACAGGCAGTCTCTACACCTAGACCTTGGCTGACAGCCAGCAAAGAAATAGGGACCAGAATCCTAAAACATAAAGGAAGTGATTCCAGCCAAGAACTTGTGAACTTTGAGGTGATTCATCACTAGAGCTTCCTAAATGAAACATACCCTAACATCTTGATTTCTGCCTTACCAGATCCAGAAGACACAGCTGAGCTGCACTGTATCTGTGTTTCTAGCCTTCAGAACTGTGAAATTATAAAATTGTGTTATTGTACACTATTAAGTTTGTCAAAATTTGTTATGGCAGCCATAGAAAACTGTTTAACATCTAGTTAAACAGATTGATTTTAAATTTTAAAATAAACATATTTATAGAATTAATTCAAATTATTCATTATATATTATTCCTTTTATACATTCCCAAATTTGATTTTCTAGTAATTTGTTTATGATTTTGGTATTTATGTTTCTGCAAAAGACTAATCTGCAGTTTTCCTTTTAAATTAATATTTTGTCAAATTTTGATATCGAGTTTGTGCTCTTGAGTTTGGAAATGGTGGTACCTTTTTTAGTCTCTGCAAAATTTTGTTTAGTTTTTTTTAACTTCTTATTTGTTTAGACCAATAAATAAGTGCAGCCAATGTGTTGCAGAGAGTTTCTTTGTAGAAAATAATTTACTAACAGATTCAATGTATTTAATGGATATAAGAATATTCAATTGTATTATTTCTTTTGTGTCCATTTCACTTTTTTATAAAAAATTGTTAATTTTATCTAAATTTTTAAATATAATTGGAATAAGTTGCTATATCATATCTTCTGTTTTTAAATTTTTTGTAATATTACATTTTCTAATTCTGAAATTGATTAATTTGTGCCTTTTCTTTATTCAATGTTTTGGCTAGGAATTAATCCATTATTAATGACTTTGAAGAACAAACCTTTGTTTCTGTTAATTTTTTTCTATTATGTGTTATGTTCATCAATTTCTTCTATTTTCTGCATTATATCTATTTTATGCTCCTTTCTCTTTTTTTATTGATGTTCTTTTCTAATTTATTGAGATGGGAACTTATATTATTAATTACCAGGATCTCTTTTTCTTTCCTAACATATTAATTAAAGTCTAAAAGTTTTCCTCAAAAAATGACTTTATTGGCACCACACATTTTAATATGCACCTTGTGCGCTAAGGGACGTTCCTGGATTCTGTGCATATATAGTGACATTTTTATGCAGGACTGAATCATTGCCTCAGAACAGGAATATGGTGATATGATTTCTAAATGGCACTCAGGTGACAGACTTAGTATGTCAGCAACTCTGAAGACACACTGGAATGGCATATTCTAGAACAGAGCCTGCAGTGAGCCATCAGCCAGAGGGACTGGAGAAAAGGCTTGCAAACATTTGTTCAGCAGAACTGAGATGCAGATATGGAACTGAGAAAACCTAAAGGCAGATTCCTGACAGATGAGTTCTTTGTGTTTGGGGAGAGGCATGCTCATCAATCCTCGTCAAGAGGAATCAAGGTAAGATAGAGGTCCAGGTTGGAGACTAATACCCCTGATTTGCCTCTGGTACCTTGTGTGGCAAATAAGCAGCCATCCTCCAACTCCTCTGTGCACATCGCAAAGCACACCCAAGAAGATTGTTAGCATTTGCTTTGTTTGTAATGAAAAATTATCTGATGGCTGCTTTTATTCAGGATATCTTTTTTCCTCTGTGTATGTGTCAGCAGCAGTGGCAGGGTAGATTGGTTTTTAGATGGGTAAAGAATTAAATGCTATTACTAATGTACAGACATGAGTTTATTATGAAGATTTTATGGAGAGTCTTGGCAATACATTTCCTTACATGATCATGTTTTATAAATAAAAAAAAAAGAAAATAATATTTTAACTAAAAATGATTTAAAATGCTTATAACACAATATAAAATATGATAGTTTTTCTATTTTCCAAATTACACATGACTTTTTTTGTTTTTACTTCATAACCTGGATTTATCCCTGTGGATGTGTTTAATTTTCTAGATGCTATGTTTTATCTCTCCCTGAGAATTTTGTGATAAGATATTGTAGTGAGTTCAACCAGGCTCCAGTGAAATTCAGCAGAACTGGGCAGTGCCTGTGGCTCATTGAGTAGGGCGCCAGCCCCATGTACTGAAGGTGGCAGGTTCAAACCTGGCCTTGGCCAATAACCAGGCATTGTGGCAGGCGCCTGCAGTCCCAGTTACTCAGGAGGCTGAGGCAAGAGAATCGCCTAAGCCCAGGAGTTGTAGGTTGCTGTGAGCTGTGTGACACCACGGCACTCCACCAAGGGCGATAAAGCGAGACTCTGTCTCTACCAAAAAAAAAAAAAAAAAACAACCAACTTAAGAAATCCAGCAGAACTTCATACATTTTATTAAAAAAAGATGATACAGTTTTAGATAAATTATGAATAATATATTTAAACATGTAGTGTCTTTTTCCAGGGCTTTGCCAAAACAGGCAGAAGGAAAGTGAGAAAGGTTGGCATTTATTAACATGTTCATATTCCTAGGTATTTTTCTCTCTACCCTACCCCCAATACAGAAGCATTGCCTATGCAAGAGCACCCCACCACCACCACCACCACACAAACTGGAAGTTATCTCTAAGCTAAGTAAATTTGGAGGGCTCCAGGCCTGTCCTTTTTCTGCTGTTTCTATTGCTGTTTCTTCATGGTTCTCCATCAATGTTTGTAAGTACAATCAAAAGGTATAACTTTTGACTGGAGAAATCAAACACACTCTTTAATAATTTTAAAAACTAACACAGTAGGAGGTACAAAGAGTGAAATCTGAACCTCCCGCTATAGCCTTAAAATGAGAGGATAGCTAAATACTCAACATACACTTATCTTCTATATGACTTTTGTCATTATGTGACCAATCCCCTATTCTAGTTTTCCAGGTCATTACTGAATACTGTTGAGGTTTGTCAGATACCGAAGTAAAATCCACCTTTTCCAACTTTGTCCTCTTTTTATACTTTTATCGATGGAAGAATGGCAAAAAGTGAAAGAATTTTAGATTTTGTGAACATGAGCTCATAAATATTAAAATGTATAATATTTTATAAGCATGAGTTCAGTGAGTGCTGTCACATGTGACCTTGTGAATGTACCCCTTGGAAATGATCGAGCCCCTTCACATGTACCCCTTGAAAATGATCGAGCTCAAATTTGCCAGCCCTAGCAAAAGAAGCTCAGTCACTGTCCAAAACTAAAAAAGCAAAAACAAAATCAAGAGTAGAGGAAATAGGTGAATAAAACACACAAGCTGAGGCTGTGGATGGAGATATTTTTAAGTGTGAAATGAGAGATGAGGGAGGTGTTAGATGGCCTGTCAAAGACAGAGAAAAATAAAAAGAAATTTAAAAACCATTGCTCTGGACTATTTGTCACCTTCATGGTATTTGAGGATGTACAAGTCAAGCAAAAGACTTGAATTATTTTGAATTTATTCTGTCTTCATGGACTGTGTCATTTTAACTGTGACACTGCCCTGGGTCTGAACTACATAGGTCAAAGCTGTAGAAATATTTCTATCATTAGATTTATGACTTCCCCATGAACAGGGGAAGTTATGCCCTGTGATATATATATTATGTTTTCATATGGTACTTTCTCTTGCTTCTTATCTTAGCAGTGCATTTAGTAGTTTCTGCACATGCTCCTAATTTTCTCACCTCCCTTCTTATGTATACATTTACTAAAATTAGCCTTTATGTTTATAGATTTGATTGATAGGGTCTTTTGTGATGAATGCATAATGGGAAAGTATTATTATTATGAACCTTATATTTTATGCTGTTTGCAATGTTTCTGAAATAAATATTTTCATTCTTTGGTTTCTGAAGCAACTGAAGAAAACAGGCTTCTGATAGCTACTGGTGACTATGGGAGTCTGATTCATTTCTACCACCATACAGTAGGACCATGTAAATGTATTTGTGCAATACTAAAAAGAAAAAACTTCTGAGGAAACATTCTGAGAAAATCTGGAAAATTATTGGAGAAAAACATGAAGATCCTATAAATAAGGAAATAACACATAGCCTAAAAGTACATTTCCAAAGACATGGTCATCAATCAGCAGCTTGGCATCATGTAAGCTACTGATTTACCAATTCTGTCCTGGCACCTTTTCATCTCAAAAAGGAAAAAACACAGATCAGATTGTCTTCGTGTGTTTCTCTTAGGTCCAAAATGTAGACCTTGAGTCAAGGATATGTTTACAAGTATTTTATTTGGATGTGATCTGAGAAAACATGAAGGGGTGAAATAAAGATAAACACAAATTCTATGACGGTTTTTTCATTGAGATGTGGAGTCTATTTTACTAACTGGCTTTATGACTGCTTTTATGCAGACTGGATTATGACTGTTTGGAGTAATAAAGATAGAGTAAAATTGTCTTACAGAAGTGATGCCACATAATTACTGAGCCTAAACAAAAGGAAGCCTTGCTGTTTTGCTCTCGTATCTGGGGGTAACACTCTGGGAATCCTGAGCGACTATAGAAGAGCTCAAAGTGCAGTGAGACTCCCTGGTCTTAGGCCCCATGTTAATCTCTTACCACTTCTTTCCTGGTCTATGTTTATGACCCTTTGGCCAGAGAATTCTCTCAGGCAGGTGAGCCCAGGGCATATGGATTATACCACTGTGTTTGATAATCATGTAGATTTCAGCTTACAAAGGTTTTATGCAAAGATCCCTTTAAGAGGAATTTGCTTATAGTTTTGTTGATTTAAAATTAGGATTTTAAAGCCTGTTAGTATTAACAGTAAAATACTGAGTCGGAACTGGAAGAGACTCTCTGTTCTAGGTGGCAGATAGAAACTTAGCCTTCATCACAAGTTGGCAAAAGAAAATAAAAGTCATAAAAGGCTTGTGTAAAATACAAATGTAATCTCATGTTGTCATCTAAAGGACAGGCAAGCCATAGGAGGTGAACCAAAACAGTAAAATCAGTTTACAGAGTAAAATTACAAAGTCTTTCAGGTAGATAGAAAGAAGAGGCTCTGGTCAATCTGTCTTAGATACCTGGCTTCCTTGTGTTCATCCACCTTTATGCTTGAAATTGAACGTTTTTTCCCCCCTTGGCTAAGGAGAATTCATAATTCCTCTTGGGAAAGAGGGTAAAGTCTCTCTCTGGGGAAGAACGTGCAGGGATGTCTAAGGAGGAGATATCACTGGTAGGTAGAATGGCTGACAGTTATCATCAGATAATCAAGGATTTCAAAAAAGGTTACAAACATCATACCCATATTAGATTTTTAAGTTTTTAAAAATTGTTCTAAAGTAACCTAATAAAAACAATACAAATCACTGATTTGCTTTCTCCCACCATTGAAAATAAGGGGAAGCCATGTCCCTAGCCAGAGGACATGACCACAACCCAAGGTCTCTTGGGTAGAGAGGTGGTCAGCACATACTTTTATTGGAAAAAGAGAATATCTTTAGCAGCCTATGAAGCCCAGAAAGACTGCATAATCCTTTTCCATGGAAAAAGAGGCAGTGTTTCTCTAGAGGGTCCCACCGGGTAGAGCAGTGACAGCTTTGCCAGTGAGTACCTCCTCAACCATGGCAAGATTCCACTAAGATAAAAACCTAGTAATTTTCCTTCAGTTAAGGTTCTGATTTGTTAACTCCAAATGTGTTCAGCTGTTAGACTGTTCACTTCATTCCAACAAATAAATTCATAAATTCAATGGTTAAAGCAACACATGTCATTATAACAGCACAATTAACATAACAGAATGGTTAACATAGTAGAATATACTTGACTATCTGGTGACTATCTCTGGGTTTATTCATGATATGATACAAGAGACACTAGACTGAAAACCAAGAAAACCAGGCTCAAGAAAAGTTTTTCCAAAGAATTCCTTTGATTTCCCAAACATAATGGTAACATCTTTTAATACGGATATCTGAATTGTTATGTTATAGTGTTCTGTCTGCTTTAAAGAAATTAAGAAATAAAACAATAGCTTCCTCGTGACTTTTTATGGATTTTTCTTAACCTTGTCTCGTTTTTACTCTGTGTTTCAAAGAGCCTATGAAGCAGCCTAACCTCAAAACAGTGCCATTTAGTAACATTTTTGTTGCATGGTACAGATCCAGTGATGGTTACTTAAAACAAAGTATGAGTTGATTTTTAATTATACAAGTTCTGTCAATTAAGTTCATGAACTTGCCACCATGCCCTTACTTTGGCAGCACTGTACAAACAACTCAGTATGGTTTCATAACCTTGGTATATTAGTGTCTCACATGTGCATGTTGACATGTGGCAGTGTCTTGCTGAATGCATTCATTATTGCTGCCACACTTTTTTGTGTATTGTTGTGAGAATGTCAGAGCTTGAATTACAGTGAAAACATTTAATGTTCTGTTAAATATGGCAAGAGGGGAAGTGAATTCAGGGACATGTTAGTCCTAGTTTATGAGGATAATGCCATGAAGAAAATGATAGTGGGATTAAACATTTTTCTGAGGGTTGAGAAAGCATCACTGATGAAGAGAGGTCAGGGAAGCCAGTAATGAGCAGAACAGAGGAAAACATTGCAAAAATTTGTTGAATTGTGTGTCAAAAACTTTGGCTGACTGTGAAAAGCATAGCAGACCAAGTAAACATTGTTAGAGAAATAGTTAGGTAAATCTTAACTGAAAATCTTGACATGAGAAAAGGAGAAAAGTGTGTGCAAAAATGGTTCTGAAGGAGCTCTCCAAGGAACAAAAAAGCGAAGAGCTCACAGGGTGCTGTCTGTGAGGGAGTTTTTAGCCAGAAAAGAAATAACTATATTGAAATATCCTCCCTACCCATCTGATCTGGACCCCAATGACTTTTTTCGTTGCCTGAAGATAAAGGAAATACGAAAAGGAAAACATTTTGATGACATTTGAGACATTAGGGTAATACTACAAAAACGTCTCTGATGGCCTTTCCAGAAGATTTCCAAAATTTCTTTGAAGGGTGGACTAGGTTCTAGTGTCAGGGTATAGCTTCCCAAGTGGAGTACTTCAAAGGTGATATAGTGATATTCAGCAATGAGGTACATAGCACTTTTTCTAGGATGAGTTTGCGAATTTAATTGTCAGGCCTCAGTATAGCATGCTTGTTATTGCTGTTGTTGCTCCATTACATTCTGAAGATTAATTTGTTTATTTTATTTTTTCTTAACTACCATTTAGTCTTTTCTGTTTTCCCTTGGTTTTAGCTATTTTATTAATTATTTTTCTGCAGTTTCTATGATGCCCACTGTTCTTTTCACTTAAGTATTTGAATGATTATAACATTTTCTCTTAGAGAAAATGAGAGAGTCATTTATAAAGTGATGCAGATTAGTTTCTCCTGCTTTTAATGATGTTTACTATAGCAAGTACCAAGATTTATTTCAGATTTCAATCTCCCTATCTCTGTGTTTGTTCATCTCTCTCATGGTAAAATCTATGAAAATGAGCATTGAAATAATATGATAAAATATTATGCTGGCAGATTGTGTCTCCATCTTTCCTTACTAAGATTTTAAAAACCTAACAAGTGCAAATAAATCACAAAAAGCTTGACTTAGTGAATGTGCAAAAATAGAGACTGTAAAGTGAAGTGAAAAATAGAAAAGGCTACATTGAAATATTTTTAACCAAATGATTAATTTGCTTTTTATTTTACTCCCAGACCAAAAGGGATAAAATGATCCCATCACACACAATTCATTTGACATAATTATCTCTTCTTATAAGTATGTAATACTAAGAGTCTTTATGTAGTCATAAGTAAAAGAAGAGCTTTATGAGACAAAGGTCATTAGACTCTATGTTTAGAAAACTCTTATAGCATTTGTGATCAAAGAAAAGCAAGAAGTTATAAGGGACTGTTTCAGGGAGAATCAGCCCCTGTCCAGACCATAGATAATGCAGCTTGGTTATACTTTATCTGAAATGTTTGGGATGAGAAGTGTTTTAGATTTCAGACTTGTTTTGGACTTTGGAATATTTGCATATCCATAATGAGATATCTCGGGAAGGGAACCCAAGTCTAAACACAAAATTTGTTTATGTTTCATGTATGCATTATACCATAGTCTGAAAGTCATTTTATATAGTATTTTCAATAATTGTGTACAGGAAACACAGTTTGTGTACATGGAACCATCAGAAAGCAAAAGTGTCCCTATCTTAGCCACCTAATTTGTGGTTGTTTGGCATCACCATGATTCCTGACTCTAAACTAATATATTATGATAAATCATTTTTTCATACTACTCACACATAAATAGTTAACAGTAAAAATTATGACACAGCACTGGTCCACTGAATAGTAATGTGTTCCAGGTAACAAAGCAATACAGCAGTGTCACTGGAATACCCAGATCAAGTTTTTGACAACAGCAACAACAAACAACAGCAGGCTTTCAGTCCCTACCTGTGATGCTATGTTTTGACTAAAAGGTTACCATATACTATAGTTTATTTTTCTGGATGAGAAGAAACATCAGAGGTAGTGGAGGAGCCAAGAAGTGAGCCTTCCAGTAAAGACCAGGCCTTCTGCTGGATGGCTGTTCTAAATGTTTCCTCTAGAGTCTTCTGACTTAGTTACATTTCTTTTGTCACTCTTTGATTTTATAAATTGATGTGATTTCTTGTTCTGCTATAAATGCATGCACTTCTAGTCCGTCAATAAGCCCATCATACATTTTTCACCATGCTACACTTTTTCTTCAGGTTACTAATGCCATCTTTACCGTTACTATCATGATGATCATGTTAATTCAGAATCATTTCACTTATTTTACTATCAGTCAATGCATGAACAACTGGAGCCTTGTTGTAGACGCTAAAAAATTCTTTCATATCCACTCCTTCTAACTTACTGACAGACTCTGAAAGTGTATTTTATGCATATATATATGGAGATCAGACATTTTTCTCTCATCTGACATACAAAATCCTTCAAAGTTACCACCTCCTTCATCTCTTGCTGAACATATTTGCAGACCAGAGGTTGTGCCAGTCATGCAGAACTTTGCCTTTACTCACTGTGTTCTAAATGTTGGCAAAGGCATTTACAGTATCCTTCATACTAAATTCCTTTGAAAATCTTCCACATCCACACCTTGTTAATTACTAGCATGCTGTTCAAGAAAGCATTTTTATATTTACTCTTTATTCATCTAAGCATACCCTAGTCATGTGGCTGTGATAATGAGCCACATTTGGGGAAATTATGTGGCAAACATTGTATTTGATGAGAATTTCAGCTGGTGGGTAAGCAAAAGAACAATTATCAAGGAATAACAAAACTTTACTGCTGACATTCAGGTCAGCTTCCCTGCAATAAGCATGAGACACTGGTTAAAAATATTTGTGAAACCAATCAGAAAAGCTCTCCCTGGTAATCTATGCCTTTTTGTTAGCATAGTAATGGACTGGTTAGAAATTCATTCCTTGAAAACAGCAATGACGTAAGCTTCACCTCTCCCTGCAAGTTTATACTTTTGTTTGCCTGCTGCATTAGCACATTGCAACACAGTTACTCTGCCCTTGGTATCCTAGATTCTTTCAGGGGCTGTCTCATAGGCTATAGTTGGTGTCTTTCTGGGAGAAATAATGCCAAAACAGTGATGTTTCATTAGCATTATCTAGCATCCGATTTTCACCAGCAATGCGATTGGCCAACTTGTCAATGAATTTCACTGCTGCTATGTAATCACCAGATTACTTTATTACCACAAATTTTTAAAAATTTAATACTGTGTCTTATCATAAATTTCTGTAACCACCCTGTTAAACATTCACAGTTCCCATCAATTTTAAGTTAATTGTGATAGATCTTTGCTTGTTTCTTGATCAGCGTACCATTAAGTGGCATGCTACACTGAAGTATTCTCTTTCAATACATGTTTGAGATCTACACTTTCAGCTTAATGCAGTGTTTTTCTATTTTTCATTAGCTTCTGTTCATTACTTACAGCATAGAATTTCAATGGGTTATCCCTCTGTTTTTTCAAGTCATATTTGTATGTGGTAGTCATTCCAATTTCTCTAATAGCATGGCTTTCTTGATATAGATTAACATAAATGCTTCCTCTTTTTCTTATCAGTTACCCACAGGGTATCTGTAGACCTTTTGGACATTTTCAGCAATATATTTATAAAACAATGCAGTGAATAAGAACCCCACACACACACACACGTAAACCAGTGAATAGTGCATGTAGGTTTTGGCCCCATGTGGGACATTATGGGGAACCTGCTATTGGTGCTTCTGGACTGCCCACGAGCCATTTCATTACCTTTTGTGGGCATGTTTGTATAGGAAACTCTGGGCACACAAGCAAAAAATATATCACAGCTGAAGGGGTCTGGAAGAGCCTTTTTTTCCTTGAGTATACAAAATAAACTGTGGTATGCACCTGTGTTTTGACTGTGACCTATCATGTGACTTAGATGTCAAATTGTCTGCTTGTGGCCTCATGTCAGAGATTAGAAAGTTTCAGACTTCGGAGCATTTGGGATTTTGAATTTTCAGATAAGGCATTACCAGCCTGTATATTTCTACAACTTTGGGGATTATAGAACATAGAAACATTATGTCTTGTAATTGAAATGCTCGCTGGGGGGGCGGACTTATTTCATCTGATATGCACTTTCCTTCTATGTGATAGAGGCAACTACTCTGTGGAGAATAATTTGCGTTTTTTATCCTTAGCGTTAAGTACGTATTGGGAAAAATTATTTAACCAAGCATTTTATTACTTAATCCTCTTGTATCTAAGGAGAGACATACAATTAAAAAATGTTAGCAAAAATACTGAATATTACTTCTTACATAAGAAAGTAATGTGTCCTTTTCATCTTCATCATGCTTTTTCCTATCCTATGACAAAATCGTTGGCTTCATGTAGGAGATTTCAAAATGCAAAATATCTGAATTTTTGTATCTGCTTATAAGAAATATTTCTAACAAGGCACATCTTTTAGGTTGGCACACTTTCTCGATGAAAAGCCCACTTTGTAAATATTTTCATCTTTGTGAACCACATTCTGTGTTTTCTCTTTTTCTATTCCTTCTCTTTCTTCTTCCCCCCTCTGTTCCTCCTTTTCCTCTTCCTCTTTCTTGTTTCTCTTCAAAAACGTAAAACTATTTATTTTTCTTGACAACCAGACAAGAAAACAGGCCATGGCACAAATCAACCCATAGGTCCTAGGTTGCTATTCCTCATATTAAGTCATTGAAACTTGGAAGTTTTGCAATAGCAATGAACATAAACTGATTAATACATTTCATATCAAGGGTTTACAAACTTCGTTCCATAGGTCAAATATGGCCTTAGCCTATATGTATTAAAAACAAAACAAAACAGGCTCAGCATCTGTAGCTCAGTGTTTAGGGCGCTGGCCACATACTCTGGGACTGGTGGGTTTGAACCTGGCCTGGGACCTGCTAAACAACAAAGACAATAACAACAACAAATAGCTGGGCATTGTGGTGGGTGCCTGTAGTCCCAGCTATGTGGGAGGCTGAGGCAAGAAAATCACTTAAGCCCAAGAGGTTGAGGTTGCTGTGAGCTGTGACACCACAGCACTCTACCAAGGGTGACATAATGAGACTCTGTCTCCAAAAAAATAAATAATAACAACAAACAAACAAAAAAGCATTTATTAAAGCACAGCCTCACCCATTCACTTTCATATTCCCTATGGCTCTTTTTGTCCTACAAATGCAGAATTAATTAATTTGCCACAGAGACCACACACCTTCCAAAGCCTAAAATGTTTACTATCTGAAACTTCACAGATAAAGTTTGCTGACCCCTTTTTTTAAAACTTTGAAAACAGATTGTTTCCCTTCTGGAGAAGTGCTTCTTCATTACTGTGGCAGCCACAACTCTCAAGGCAGCTTATTTTCCAACTTTGTAAATGTTTTCCCTCATATTAAGCCAAAATCTCTTTCCCTGTAACATCTATCGATTCCATTCTGCCCCTACAACCTCAGAGTATAAGATATTTCCTCTTCTACAGAGCAGCTTCTCAAACACTGCAGCACTATTAAGGAGAGGAAAATGAGTTACTGTGGGATATATCACTTGCTCACCACAAAGAGGTATGGTTTTTCCCATTTTCCATATAATAATTTTCTAAAGTGTTTTTGTTAAAACCTAAAAGGAACTATTTGCTTCACATTGACCTCAAAAGGGACTTCTCTACGTATAAATTTCAAATTTTGAAGGAAATAGACCACTGTCCTGTTTTATGTTTCTACTATGTGAAACATAAACTGTGTTCTCTTTTGCTTTATTGATATTTTGGATAAAATATCAATTATACAATGGAATCATTAGCATTTGACAGTGAGAGTGTGGGGCAGGCTGATCTAAATTTTACACATAACTTCACTACTTATAAACTTTTATCTTTGGGCAAATTTCTTAAGTCCCTTATACTTCACTTACCTTATGTATAAAATGAGAGAATTATTACCTAGTTGGAAACTTTATGTCATAAATGTGTTCGAGGATTAAAAGAAACAAGATATGTGTGATGTTTTGCTCTATCATCAACACATTGGAAGCATTAAGAAAATGATGTTTGTTATAGTGCTAAGTCAAAGATTCATTTTCACTGTAGATATACTCCAAGAATAGTATCTTCTTGCCACTCTGCCTACATGTGCTCTCATATAAGAAGCACAAAGTTTGGATTTTAAAAGTTTATATTAAATATAATTAACAAATAACTCATTTTAAAAACTTCTTACTATCTTGCACAATTTTCCAGTGTCTTTTTTTCTTTTGGTTTGAATGTTACTTTTTTTTAAAATTAAATCATAGCTGCATACATTAGTGCAATCAAGGGGTACAATGCGCTGGTTTCATATACAATCTGAAATGCTTTCATCAAACTATTTAACATACCCTTCATGGCATTTTCTTAGTTAGTGTATGAAGACATTTGTATTCTGCATTTAGTAAGTTTCACCTGTACCCTTCTAAGATGCACCATAGGTGTGGCCCCACCAATTACTCTCCCTCCACCCCAACCTCCCCCCACCCCTCCCTTCCCATATTCTTGTGCTATAGCTGGGTTATAGCCTTCATATGAAACCTTTAAATTAGCTTCCTAGTAGGGCTGAGTACATTGGATACTTTTTCTTCCATTCTTGAGATACTTTGCTAAGAAGAATATGTTCCAGCTCCATCCATGTAAACATGAAAGAGGTAA
>CAUYRH010042432.1:0-70895 GCA_963574655.1 Perodicticus potto | reverse complement strand
TTCTTGAGACAATTTTTGAAATGCTCCCAGAATTTCTAATTCCAATTTTTCCTCTATTTTATTGATCTTGTTTGCAATCCAAATTCTGCATTCAATGTCTGACATCTCAGCCATCTGTTTATGCATAGGATCGTCATTTGTGTCCGCCAAATTGTTCCTTGGGGGGGTTGATCTACTCTGGTTGTTCACGTTTCCAGAGCTTTCCCACTGATTCTGCCCCATATTTATTTTGCACCGTTTGGCTGGGTGAGTAGGTAAGGATAAGTTGGACTGGGGGTTCTAGGAGTAGCGATTGACCAGTCCTTCCTTTGCCTGTAAGCTGGGACTGGTGTTTGTACCTTTTCCCCTAGAGTTTTGCCAACCCGTACTTTGCTACTGCCTGTGATACTGGGGCCCTTCTTGATGTGGTGGGGTTAAGTGGCTCTGTCTTATTTTCAGCTGGTCTCTGTCTTACCCTAGAGAGTTGGTTACTCTGTGTTGGAATCTGAGCTGTGGAGAAATACCAGTAGTTAGGTCACCACGCCCCCACAACAATTCCACAACAATTGGAAAAGGAAAATCAAACCTTTCCACTACCACACACCCAGTGTACAATGTTGGAAAGTTCTTGGGTGATTGGCCCAGTTGAAGAGGTCCCAATCAATTGTCCCAGCCAGTACCAACCTCAAATCAAAGAGTTGAAAAGTCTCTGGTGACTAGATAGCAGGAGTCTGCTGGCAGCTTTAATATAACTCACTCCAGGGTTCTGTGAGCTCAGGAGGGCCCCCCAAGCCAGTAAATTAGCCTGGGAAGGTTGATGCCTCCTTCCCTGCCTTGCCCCTCTGTCACACCCAGTCTCTGGTAACCCTGCAGGGCTGTGACCCAGTTCCCTCCAATGAGAAGATGCTCTAGAGGTTTGTGCCTGCCTAGGTCACACAGGAAACTGTGGCTCCTCAGCCAGTCCACCAGTTATGTCCGTGTTGGCAGGGGGGAGGTGAGGCCCGACAACCTGGGTACATGATAGGGGCTGGTGCGATTCACTCAGTTCCAGCCCTGTCCCTGATTGATGTAAAGTAGATGAAAAAGCTGATAGAACAGAACAAGTTCACAGAATTTCTGCCCTGTGGAAGAGATGCTGGGCTGCTAATAGTCCCGACACAGTCTGTGAGATTCAGCCCTTTGTCTCAGGTGTCATCCCCTGAGGGCCAGGTGCGGCCGAACTTTAGGAAAGATTTCTCAGCGCTGCCGCTGGGTGCCTCAGGGGACCGCCTCTCCACTTTGGCCACCTCTCGGCTCACTTTCCTCTCACCGCTCCCGAGCGGGGAAAACAGCACAGACCAGTACAGCCCGCGCCCTGTCCACACCCCTCGAGAAAGGGTCCAAGAATCTGGACTCCGTGGGGGACAGACCTCCAGACCTCAGGGTGAGAGTGGAGGGGAGTGCCGGGAGTTCCAACCTGCAGGTAGAGACTATATACAGTTTTTATACAGTTTTGTGCCTGGCAGGAGAGTGCCGCGGCACCCTAGTAGGGGAAGGAGGTCCGGTTTTTAGAGGGTCTCTCCCGTGGGGTAGAGTGGGAGGACATCTGAACTCTGCTCGCTTGTTTGTATGGAGGTATGGCGTATAGTGCCAGCCGCTCTCAAGGGGGTGGGGACTCCCGTCCGCTTGCTGATGTACTCTGTACCTTTTATTTGCATCCTTGGGGTCGCAGGTCGCTCCAGCAGGGATGATATGCGTTCTTTGACCTTCTCTTTTGGCTCAGTTCAAAACCGTTGGCTTTCTTGCTAAATTTCTGTCCTTTAACTCTCCTTCTGGATGGGAGCATCTGCAGAAAGCTGGCTACAGACCGCCATCTTGGCTCCTCCGCCCTTGAAAAATAATTTTTAAAGGAGACTCAGTTGGCATTCTCAGTAACAACAACAACAAAAAAAAATGAGTGAGATATGATTAAATTAAATGCTTCTGCACAGCCAAGGAAATAAGTAACAGAACAAATACACAATCTAAAGAATGTGAGAAATTACTTGCAAGCTATACATTGGATAAAAGACTTATGAACACATTTTACAAAGAACTCAAGCAAATCAACAAGGAAAAATTAAACAACCCCATTAAAAAGTGGACAAAAGATGAAAACAGATTCTTCTCAAAAGAAGATAGACAAATGGTCAGCAAACACGTGAAAAAATGCTGAATGTCATTAATATCAGGAAATGCAAATTAAAGCCACACTGAGATATCACTTTATCTCTGTTAGAATGGATTTTACTAACAAGTCCAAAATTCATAGATGGAGGCACGGAGGAAAAAGGGAACTTTTGTACACTGTTGCCAGGAATGTAAATTAGTACAACTTCTAGATAAAACAGTATGGAGTTTTTCAGAGAACTAAAAGTAGACCTATCATTCAATCCAGCAATTCCATCATTGGTCATTTACCCAAAGGAAAGAAAGAATTTTCATCAAGAAGGCACTTGCTTTTGAATGTCTATCGAAGCACAATTCCACAGTTGCAAATATGTAGAGTCAACCCAAATGTCCATCAATTCATGAGTGGATTAAGAAAATGTGGTATGCGTATACCATACAATACTACTCAGCCATGAATAAGGATGACCTCTTGCCTTTTGCAACAATTTGGATGGAATTGGAGACCATTATCTTAAGGGAAGATTCCAAAGAATAGAAAACAATCACCACATGTATTTACTATGATGAGTACACATGTACATAGAGGTGAATAAAACTCAAAGGAAATCAAGCAGAGGAGGCCGGAATTGGTGACCACTGCCTAGTAGGTATGGTGAACACTATCTGAATGGTGGCCACATTTATAATAGAGAACCTATCATAACAAAAGTGACTGATGTAATCAAAAACATTTGTACCCTGTAATGCTTTGAAATTATAGAAAAACCAATGTGTCATTTTGTGAACGTGTCATCTCTATATTTCAAGACTCTAACATCTTGGTTTTGCTCTTAGCATAAAATCCCAAATTCCTCATCTAATTTACAACATTGCCTGTGATGTGTTTCTACTTTATTCTCTACCCTTGTCCCACGACATTTTCCTACTTTGAAGTTCAAGTGATGTTGGATTTATTTCAATTCCCTTAGCACGTCAAGCTTGTCCACCAGACTGTAAGTTTCAGAGGGATAGAATAAGTTGTGTCTTGCTGAATAAACTCTCTCGATGTCTAGTGGCATGGCATATAAGTTGTAGTTGTCCAGTAATGATTTCTTGAATGTTTTAATGGCAGTTCTTATGACTAAGTAAAATATATGGATAAGAGAAGAAAAGACAAGGGGCAAAAGTGGGAAAGCAGAGGAGAAGAGGAAAAAAGGGGGGAGTAGAAAAAGCAAAAATAAAATAAAAAAGAAGGGCAAAAATTACCATTTTTCTAGATAAAGTTCAAAGACTTTAACATAGCTGTGGCTTACATATGCTTTAATGATTTACTTCTTGACTAAATTTAAAGTTCTCTTCTGTCAATTTGTCCACACTCACTTGAAGATATTCTTGTAGCTATATTCCTATGAGTTTTAAGCCATGTATCATTCATAATTAAAAGTAAACTAGCAGTAACTAAGAAATTTAATGTTAACATTTATTGTTTACTATCTCTGAAATATTTTTAATAGTGGCCAACAGTTGTTACACCTGGTTTGCCATTTGTTGAGCATTTGCAAAGATTAACAAGTCTTGTGGTGCTGCATATATCCTGAGTACTCAGAAAGAAAGAAAGGCAGTGGTGTGTTCCTTTGAGATCACATAGATGTGGGGAAGTGGGTTACATGGACACTGACAGCTTGATTGTAGAATGTCTTCATCTTGGAATCCACACTTTTCTTCAAGTGAGCAGGTAAGCTCAAAGCAAAATTGTAAGAAGGGCACAGTCTTTATTCAAATTTCAGATCAATGTGAGGGTACGTACGCTTAGTTTGCATTTGTAAGTTAAAGTCCAAGTTGTACCATGTCCTTCAACTGGGAAGTGTGCATTGTCTCTACCAGGTGGGAGTCCAATTAACATCTCTCCTTCCCCTTACTTGAATCCAACTGAGGTTTTCTCTTGTGTAAGCCTGTAGTTGTTAATCTACTAGTTTCAATTTAGTACTGAGTACGTGTGATGATTGTCTTCCCATACCTGTGATACTTAGCTTAGAAAGATGGTCTCCAAGTTCAAAAGAGCCTTACACACAAGGGCATATGCTTGGTTTTCTTCTGTGACAGTCGTCTTGTTTTCTTTAATAATACCCTGAACAAAACAGGTAAATAAAAAATTCACAGAATTCTAATTATTTTATAAATATGGTAAATTGGCAAAAAATGCTCAAAAGAATTTTTATATCTGATAGCATTAAAATAATACTTTACTTAAAATCTGGGATTAGGAATTATGTGGTGAAGGGCAAAAACTTTGAATCATAATAAATGATACATTAGTCACAATTCCATGTTGGGGCTTTTGAAAAAATATCACAATATTATATCCATTTCAAAAATTTTGAATTAATCTAATCATGAATATAGATTTTATGATACTCTCCACAGGAAAGATATAATTTAGTCATCAGATATATTCTGTATGGCTTCTATGTGTGTGTATATACGTTTTATATTTTAGTTGCTAAGGATATAGCAATGAACAAAACAGACAACCATCTCTGCTTTTCTAGTTTCAGTCCAATATGGGTGGAAAAATTCATAAACATACAAACAAGCCACATAATGTGTCAGAGAATCTTGAGTGGTATGAAAAAAATGTAACTAAGCAGGGAGGAGGAGAGAGACAGGAATGTCAGGTGTAGGGGAAAGTTGCTTTTCGAGAAAGAATGTGAAGGAAGCTTCTGGTAAGTTATATGAGACTTGAAAATAGTAAGAATGTTGCCATCAGACATTCCGAGAAAAGATTTAAGGGCAGAGCAGAGGGCAAGTACAAAGACCCAGAGATGACATTGTGCTTAATGTGTTGGGAAATGGTAAAGAAGTTAGTGTGTGATCATGATAGTAATTCACTGAAATAGTGTGAATGGTAGTGTCAATGGAGGAGTGGATGTCAGGGAACAGACAGGCTGAAATTTGGAAAGGTCTCTGTGGGTATCGAAATCATCAAAAATATCACATGAGCAATATTGGAAAGAATGGCTGCGCTAAGAGCAGAATTCCTTTGTTTTTTCTTTTTTTAAGAGCAGAATTCTTAAAGAAACGAATGGAATAACCCAGGGACTGTAAGATGTGGGCAACAGAAAATTGACTTTATAAAATTAAAAAAATTATTAATCCGTATTTCTGTTTATGAAGTACATGTGATATTTGATACATGCATAGAATATGCAAATGATTAAGTCAGGGTAGTTAGGATATCTATCACCTCAATCAATTATCATTTGTTTGTGTTGGGGACATTGCAAATCCTCCCATCTAGTTATTTTGAAATGTACAATACGTGACCGTTAACTGTACTCATGCTACATAGAACTCACTCCTTCTATTGAAATGCCTGCTTGTATTTTTGTAAAATGGCTTTCAAAGAAAGGTGTTTGTATGAAGAAGAAAGGGAGTGTAGCCTGAAATGAGCAGCTTCTGGAAGAGCAGAGGGGATACCTGGTTGCAATGATTAGGAGAGAAAAGAGACAAGTCTAGAGTTTTGAGGATGTGAAGGAAACAGTCGCCACTTGAGAAGGCTGTAGAGCTAGCGGTGCTCCAGGGGTGAGACAGAATTCAACTAAAGCAACAAAATGAAGTCAGAGACTGGAAGTTAAGGTGAAGATTTTGCTGATGACAGACAGCATAAGCGCATCAGTTACAAGATACTCAATGATTTTTCAACTTCACTGAAGGCGTTTTGTGTTTGGCTTCCATGGTTTATTATACACGAATCACTTATCACTTATTTGTCCAAATGTAGAGGCAGAGACACAAATGATGCCAAGTTTACATAACTAGTCTAAACGTAAAATACCTCAAGCTTTGGCTTTGTTCCAATTATATCATAGAAATAATTGTAAATATCCTTTGAAGTTTAGTTTATTTTTTTCAGAATAAAGTCCTTAGCTGGTATAAAAGCAACAATTTAACAGACTGCCCGAAGGAAAAGATGTAAAAAATGCTGATCAAGAATATCTATCTGGACAGAATAAGAAATCATACTAAGAAGACTTGGTAGAGTTTCTACCCAATTTCTCTAAATTCCAGGATGTTTTCTTAGTAGAAATGTTGATGCTTGTAAGTCACTTCATTTCCAGGATAGTAGAGACTTCTGGGCTGCATATGTGACTGTAGGGAGAAATAAATAATTCATATTTTAGAAAATCCCTAATTACCCAAAGATGACTTCTCAGTAAAGTTATGGGGTAAGAGAGAAATGGACATATGCCTTATTTTCATAAGCTCTATCAGGACACAGTGAATCAAGGTAACAACTTGATTTAGGGAGAGCTTCTATTTTATTTCTCTTACTTGTGCAGACTTACATTAGTGCATGTGAAACAACCATTTTCCTTATTTCATCTCACAGGACACAAACTACTTTGTTTTTATACTACTTCATTATGAAAGGCAGAGAATGTGTCCCATTTACCTTTATTTTCCCCACATTTTGTAAACAGAATGGATATTCAAATATCAAATTCACTTGAAAAACATGAACAGTTATTTTCCAAATTTTCCATTTTCAAATACATGAGTGATGATAAGTAGTAAAAGGAAAAACAAACACTATTCCAGGTAAATGTGAACAAAAATGAATATAGGTGGGTATGTGGTTTATATTTGTGTCTCATTGTCGGATTTTCTACTTCTTAGTCTTGCTTGACAGTAGTCATGAAAAAAAATCCAACTCTGAAAAGCAGATCATTCATATTTTTGAATGCATAATAAATGCACAGATGCCTCTTCCACAAGAAAATTTCGACCTTTAAATGTAATACACATACAAATCATTTTTTTTTTCATAGTCTAGGAGCAACATCGCTTTCAAGCAAATGAGAGCCTGTCATCCAGGAAGTAGTTAAAAGCAATTTGCATATTTACTGGACCCTCTTTTAACATGACCAAAGAAGGTGAACACGAGAATATATTCTGAACATTTAGAAAAACTTTAATCAATCCCTTTTCATCATATCTCTTATTTTATTTTTTTAAAATTTTTTTCATTTTCCATCAGATTCTTCTTTTTTAATTTTTTTTTTGTTTTTGTTAAATCATAACTGTGTACATTGATGCACTTATGGGGTTCAGTGTACTGATTTGATATACAGTGTAGAATGCTTACATTGAACTGATTAACACATCCATCACAATTATACTCTTTTCTTAATAGTTTTGAAATGTACCATTGCATCATGCCTATTAGGTGAGGTCCCCCCAGATACCCTTCCTCTTCCTACCTCCACACTCCCCTCCCCTCTTTTTTCTCTTCCCTTCTATTTTCTGGACTACAGTTACGTTTTACCATTCATATGAAAGTGAAGGTGATTATATATTGATTTCATAGTAGTATTGAGTATATTGATACTTTTTTTTTTCCATTTTGAGATACTTTACTAAGAAGAATATATTCTAGCTCCATTCTGGTAAACATAAAAGATGTGAAGTCTCCATCTTTTTATGGTTGTATAGTATTCCATGGTGTATACCACAATTTGTTAATCCATTCATGGGTCAATGGGCACTTGGGCTATTTCCATGTCTTGGCAATTATGAATTGGGCTGCAAAAAAAAATTTTGGTGCAAATGTCTTTGTTGTAAAATGATTTTTGATCATCTGGGTATACACCTAGTAGAGGAATTGCAGGATTGAATGGTAGGTCTACTTTTAGTTCCTTGAGTATTCTCCAAACTTCTTTCCAAATAGGTTGTATTAGCTTTCATTCCCACCAGCAGTGTAGAAGTGTTCCCTTCTCTCCACATCCTTGCCAACATCTGTAGTTTTGGGATTTTGTTATGTGGGTTAGTCTTACTGGAGTTAGATGATATTTAAAAGTGGTTTTGATTTGCATTTCTATGATAATTAAACATGAGCATTTTTCATGTGTTTGTAAGTCATGCACCTGTCTTGATTCTCACTGGGTAAAAGATTTTAACTTGAAACTAAGTTTAACTATAGTTTATGAAACTATAAAAATACTAGAAGAGAGTGCAGGGAAAACACTTGAAGAAATCTGCCTGGGAGAATATTTTATGAGGAGGACCCCCTGGGCAATTGAAGCAACATTAAGAATACATTACTGGGATCTGATCAAACTAAAAGCTTTTGCACAGTCAAGAGCACAGTAAGTAAAGCAGACAACCTTCAGAATGGGAGAAGATTTTTGCAGGTTATGCTTCTGACAAAGGTCTGATAACTAGAATCCACAAAGAATTCAAACTAATCAATAAGAAAAGAGCAAATAACCCCATTTCTATGTGTGCAAGAGACTTGAACGGAAACTTCTCTGAAGAAGACATATCTCTTATTTTAAAATATCTCCCACAAAGAGGTGGATCTTCTACATCTCTCTCTTCTTCCTTTCTCAACTACCTCAAACTTCTCTTTCTACCTTTGGTTTTATTGATCACATATTTTTTTTCTCCATTGTCATTATTCTGTCTCCTAATATGCTGTAAACTCCATTTACGTTAAAACATCTAGGAATCTCTTAGCAAGATCAAATCTTCCTTAGCTAAAATGGGAGCAAATTGAGCTGTGAAAACTCAAGCTTTAATAATAATTGAGTCCTGGCCCAATAAGTTATACTGGGGGCTCCATGGAAGTGGGCGAAAGAGAAAAATCTATTTGACCTTTAGGATTTTCAACTACAAACTATGATCAAAGGATTTTTCTAGATCTTTTTTTTTTTTTTAGTTTAAATTTGAATAGGTATGAAAGCTCCTTGCAGCTTTTAATATATATATATATATGCGCACACATATATATTCATTCCTTACCCAAATATTCTTTTGCTTTTTCTCTGTGGCTCTTTATAATTTTCTCACTGTCAGCCCATGGAAGAGAGAAGAGCACTCAAGGAGAAGATTCTAACACTGAGCTGCAGGAAGGCTGAGGAACAAAGGGAACCACCATCTTCCAAAAGGTCCTGAAAGTGAAACAGAACAGAAATCCTCTAATTAGCAAGAGCAGAATCAAGGCAAACAGACAGTCTTCTGTTTACCTCAGGACTAGGAAGGAGACCAGCTGGCTTTCTCTCAAAGATAGCAAATGCTATTTATTGCCGTGTGAAAGACACTTGCCAGATTAAATGTATTTGGAAAAAAAATAAAGTTTGCATGGGTGTTTTTTAAATTCCTGAAGAAAATGAGTTTGGTATATGAAGATACTCTGGAAGACAAGTTAACTCTGCAGGATTCCTTTCCTTCCTTATCTGCAAAGTGAAAATTATACTATTGATCCTGCACAGCCTCTCAAATTTGCTGTTCACAGAAGATGATTTTTTGGGGAAAGTATCAGAAGAAATAAGCTATTGATTTCCACTCACAGCATACAAATATAAAATATAGTTATCTACACTATTATTACACTTATTACCATTATTATTACTAGGTCAATTTATAACCCTGACTCTTTAGAAATAAAATTAATAGAAGAGTTTGACTACTGCGACTCTATGGGACATGTGGAGCAATTTAGAAAATAACTGAATATTAAACAATCATTTAAAAATCATTTGGATTCAGATGTAGTATCACCTTTGATGTTTCCAGGCTGTCGTGTGCACTTAAGTGAATTATTATAGTGCTTTTTTTAGTGTATGTATGTGATGAAAGAACAAACTTCTATGAAAGATTAAAAACTAACGAGATGTACATAATACAGAAAAAAACTACAGAACACTTTAATTAATGCAAATTACAGCAAGATGCAAGCTGAGAAATCACCAAAATAATAAGGTATTTTTAAACTTAAAACCAATTTTTTCTATTGAATTAGCATACAAACAAAATCATTTTCATCAAAATAAAACATTTATGGGATGCCAAAAAATGTTTTTTTAAAGAAGGAAATTCACTTTGTAAGCCAACAAGTGTTAGTATTGGTCAATATCACCAATAACTTTTCTATGCCATGTTTTGTTAATTGGCAGAGACATTAGTAATGCTTAAGTAATGCATTTTCTGGAGTAAGAGGTTCTCCTGACATTTATGGTGGAAAAATTCTTTATTGTGTTTTGGAGATGTGTAGCAATCCTTTTTAGAGGAAAGCAAACATCAGGTAGTTCTTGTCATTATGACGAACAAATTGCCAACATCCTTGTAGATTTCCAGTAGCCCTCTGGCTGCAGGTAAATTGTACCCCACCTTTCTTGGGAGTGACTTCACCTTACTCATCAGGAATCAGAGCTCCAAGGAAGTTAAGCGAGTCTCCAAAAGCTACAGAATGGCAGACTTGGGAAGGATATTTTTTTATTGGTACTTTTCCACTACCTCATGCTGCTTCTTGTAAAGTGCAACTGGAGCAACTCTGGAAAACGACACAACAAATTTCAGAGATTACCTACCTACAGTGAGAATGAGGAGGCAACAGTGAAAGGAATTTATTCTTATAAATTCTCTGACAATTCACACATAAGTACACATTAGATTTGCAATTTTGAAAGCAATAAAATTTCATTTGATGTCCTTTCTTGCTATTCTTAAAATAGTTTATAGAAGAATACTGTGTGGAGTATTTCTTTCCATTTTTACCCATTGAAAGAAATGACACCTAATTCTTTTCTGGTGGTGTTACTCTTCTACATGACTGTAACTCACACATTCTCTGTTCCTTTTAAATATTAAGAATTGGGCATGCCTGTAATTCCAGGGAGGCTGAGGCAGGTGGATTGCTTGAACTCAGGAGTTCGAGACCAACCTGAATAAGAGCGAGCTGACAGGTACCTATAGTCCCAGCTTCTCATAGCCTAAGCCAAGAGGATCACTTAAGCCCAAGAGTTTGAGGTTGCCGTGAACTATTCATGATGCCATGGCACTCTACCCAGGGCAACAAAGTGAGACCTTGTTTTGAAAAAATAAATAGAATACCAAATAGAATTTTTCTTCCATTTGATCTCATTCTTACTGCTGTTTTCCTATCTTTATTCCATTTTTTACATGATATTGATGAAGTATGTCCACATTGTCATATGTTGGCTCAGACCCTAAAAAACAGCACAATCGTGGCAGAATAAATGGGATGGATCTCTGAAAAATGCAAAGGACAAAATACATTTTTCTAAGTATACCATTTACAGATGTAATTTTTCATTAGGCCAAAAGGCACAGTGGATTAAGTCATTTCCAATACGAACAAATGAAATATCTCTTTTGAAAATCAATAGTGTCATTTACCAAGGAACATAAAACCACAAGTCGGTTGTACCAAATGAGGACCTCCCTCATTAGTGGTGCATGGAGTACATTCTTTACAGCAGTATTCATTTTTGCACATATTTTCTTCACCAAAGTCTTTCATCACTATGTAAATTCAGAAGGCAATTTATTTGAAACAAAAAGAGACTCCATGTACTATCAAGTCACCTCCTCCCAAATCAGGCCAAGTTTACTCTTCCTTTTCCCCTTGTGTCCACATTGGCTGAAACTTAGCATCCCCCTTTGCATTCCTTGTTGTCATGGGAACATGTGCTCCTGGTTGACCTTTTGTTTTTCAAGGGGAAAGATAAACATGCCACCCACTGTGTGGGCCCAACTAGATCTATTCCCAGAGAGTTGCACCTTCCCAGCTGCAGAGCCCAGCGTGGTCAGGAGAACAGCTCTCTGCCAGCCCTGTTGGCAGTGTCAGGCGGAGAATGGACAGCAGCTGTCCTACGTCTGGGGCTTCACAAACTCTTTCCTATTAGGCCACATCCTGTCTGTCTGTTAGGAGTGAATGAATGTTGCAGGTCAAACAAAGAGCAGTCTTATGTAATATAACCCCTAGGATTAATCTTTGGAAAATAACAGCAGGCAGGCCAGCTGAGGTGAGGGTAAGGAATAAAATATCTTCAATTGGACATAACGAAAGTATTACACATTTGTAGATTAGAATGCATGAAGGGAGAAAAACCCCAATGTCTATAAATCCTGGAGACTGTCAACGAAGTTTAGATTTGGGAAATACTTTGGGTATTGAGACTAGAATCTGGACCCCAATGACGGCAGCATGGCCCCTGGCATGTCCTGAATCTCTGTGTGGCGTTTTCCTGGGGAGCTCACCCTGAGCAGGTGATGCGGGCTGCCTTTTGAAATTCATAGCCTCATGAGTCTAGGAAGGAACTCTGCTTGGGTAGTTATCACTGTACTTGACATCTTGATTTAAATCTTCCGGAAACATCTTCGGGCTTAACACATAATTCTCAATTTCTTCCAAAACCTTTTTTATTCTCCCTACCTTTTCCTATTTTAGTAAATGGAAGTTGAGTACAAACAGTGATTTAAGTAAACATTCTTGTGGTCACTTGAGAGCCTTCCTCTTACTTTGGTGAAGCCCCACCTCATTTGACACATAGAAACTACCAGAAAGTCCATTAAGCCTACCTCCACAGTACTTCTGAAATAGACTTTCTTCTCAGTTTCCAAGGCCCTTCCCAATTCAAACCACCATCGCCTCTCACTGGGCCTGAGAGGGCAGCCTCTAGCGAATCTCCCTGCTTCCCTGAGTTCTGCTCTCACCTTCCATCATTCTCCAGCAGCAACTGAGGGGTTCTTTTATGAAGCCAAGCAGGCTATGTCATTTCCCAACTACAACCCTTAAGACTCTTCCAAATAATCTTAGAATTAAACTCAATCTCCTTATCATGTCCTAAAATGCTATGTCTGACCTAACCTCTCCTGCTCACCTATACCGCTATCTACCCTGACTCACTTCACTCAGTTTTCTTCTCTAGAAAATGCCAGACTGAGCTGCACATGTGCAAACTTCTGCTTGCCCTATTCTTTTGCTAGAACTTCCACATGACATGCAATTTACATTCATTCAGCACTTTGTTTTCATGAGCACCTCATTGGAAAGACTTTCTCTGGCAAACTTCCTTATAATGAAGATAAAATTAATTAACTAAAACACTTTAAAAAAGCAAAAGAAAGAAAACTTCCTCCTCCTGCATCACCCAGCTCATTTTCCCTGTGACAGCTACTACGGTCTAAGGTTATCTTATTTATTTCTGTTTATTTGTTGTCTTACCCAGATAAGGACCTTGGCTGGGCCTGAAACATTGTTTGGCAATATGACAGGAGTTTAAAAATACATAAATAAATGAACACGCACACTTTTTAAAAATGGATATTCTTCTAGTGACACCAGAACACTGATTGCTCCCATCCCTGTCATTGAGGATGCCTTGGCACACTTTTCTTTTCTACTCTTATACTTCAGTATCTTTATTACTTCTAAAAGTGAACAGAAGCATGACTTAGACATTATGCAAGGGGAAAAAATGGGTTAATCTATAGCTGTGGTTCACGGGTGGTGATCTAGGACCTTCGATCACCACTCCCCCAAGGGATCCTTCCCAAGAAAGTACTTTCATATATTGCTTTAAAGGAGATTGATGAGTGTCCCAAACAGAGCACACCTTTTGATGCATCCAATTATCTCCTGGGTGGTCTGGCACTAGATTTGTCACACTGATAGTTCTGTGTATTGTTCCTATGCTCCAAACAAGAAAATCAAAAGTTCAGTCATGATATTATTACATTGTTACCCCTAAAAATGTCTACTTCAATTATAATTATCATTGGTATTTTATTATAAATATGAGAAAAATATATTTGTGCCTATTTTTAATTCTTTTTCTATAACCAGTAACAGCAAACTTTCCATAGTTGTATCTTGGTCTTTAACAATAAACTAAATAACATCATAGTTTTCTCCTTTACCTTTAGAATAGTCTTTACCTTAATCAAATTAGTTGTATTAATCTAAAAATATCTCCAGCCCCCAAATTATAACACAAATTTGTAACACGTTTTGTTTGCTTCTTAATTTTAAAGAATCTCAATGAATATTTTATGTATGTAGTTTAGTGTCCATCATCTCCTCTTTACATCGTATATGCTTTACATGACTCCGAGAGTTTTTTGATCTATCCCATTAAGAAACTGAGCAAATGAGTTCTGGAGGGACTGTCCTCTGGAAGCTATGCACTGACGTCAGTGCCTGGTCCATCCTTCAAAACAACTTTGAAACTCTTTTACTGGAATGGCCATCAGAGATGTCATTGTATGAGGTATGTCAATTAAGTTTGCAAACTCATCCTAGAAAAACTGCTACAGACCTTGTTGCTGAATTTCACTGCAGTCACCAGAGGGCCAAGGAGAATATTTTGAAGAAGCATTTTTTCTAGGACGAGTTTGCGGACTTAATTGTTCAACCTCTTATGTCAGGGTGATTCCTTCATCACGTCTTTTCCTAAGTCAATTTCTCATTCATCCTATGGACATCCACTTATGCATAATCCAGTAATTTATGAACTTTGATTCTCTAAATTCTTAGAAGTTCCAAGATGAAGTGTCAAAGCAAACGTATGATGAAGAGGGGACCGAGAGGGCAAGGCTCTGAGCTCCTGTGCCTCTCCTTCCACCAGAGAAGAGTCTCTTGTTCTGTTTTAAATGTTGGATTCCTAATAGCATTTACTTTGAAGAAATTATTTCCAGTCTAAAAAGAGGTAAAAATCATCCTTTGACCCCATGACTTGTGTAGTTCTGATCAACATGAGACAAGGACCAGATCGAGGCAAGCTCAGCACATCTTGTACTACTAAAGGAACTTGGGTCTACAAAGAACCAAATATTTATGCTTTCCAGAGGTCATGGAATGTGATTTTCAGAACTCAGATTTTTCAGAGAAGAAGCTCAGTGCTTCCTATAGTGTGCTGGGGAACTCTATTTTTCTAAAAATTCATATATCATTGTCTTTAAAGTGGACCACATTCCTTAGCATTTCATCATAGTTGAGTCAAACAGTAATGGCATTTATGCTCTTACACTTTTTACTTCCTCTTCTCTGTTATTGGCTATATTGTCCTTAAGTCTAGCATCCCCTAGGCATTGTCCTATCAAAAATCAGACTCGGCTTGGCGCCTGTGGCTCAGTGGGCTAAGGCGCCAGCCACGTACACCTGAGCTGGCGGGTTCGAATCCAGCCCCGGCCCGCCAAACAACAATGACAGCTGCAACCAAAAAATGGCCGGGCATTGTGGCGGGCGCCTGTAGTCCCAGCTACTTGGGAGGCGGAGGCAGGAGACTCGCTTGAGCTCAGGAATTGGAGGTTGCTGTGAGCTATAATGCCACGGCACTCTATCCAGGGTGACAGCTTGAGGCTCTGTCTCAAAAATAAATAAATAAATAAATAAAGATCAGAAGAAAATAATAAACTTAAAAAAAAAAATCAGACTCATCCCTCCAAACTTACTTAAAAATATGTCTTTTTCATGAAGCTTCCTGTGATGCCATTAGTCAAAAATGATTATTACTTCTTCCATACTGTAAATGGGCTTTGATTAAGTGCTAAAATAATCTTGCCTCATTTTATAATTTTTCATGCTATTTGCCCCAAGAGAGCAGATTGTGTCTTACATTGTTGTATATTCACCTCCGCCTCTACCCTTTCACCCAGCACATGGCATAGCCCCTTGAATTCAGTAGACAATCAATAAATTAGAGTTTTGGATTTATTGGAAAGGTAGACAACTATTCAAGATTCTTTTTTTTATTAAGTCATATACACATAGATCATGAATACATTTATGCATATGTGGAGTACTATGTGTTGATTTTTTTATACCATCTGATGTGGTTACATCAAACCAATCAAGATAGCTTCTGCCTCATTTACTTGATTATTGCGTTAAGACATTTATGTTCGACTATTCAAGATTCTTAATGTTAGACATCATGAATCAAACCAAGCTAGTGTTAGCAGAAACTAAATTTATTACAGCACATTTAGAATTGGTGTTTAGAGATCAGACCATTGGGAACAATCAATCTCTAAAGTGATATCAGAAAGCTTGTCTCATATAAATCACTCTGCAGCCACCACTGAGCACAGATGCTGCTCAGATAGGATGGAAACCATGATGCTGGGGTTTGGGTGGGCTGATAGAATTTCCACCCTTGTCTCTTTTGCTGCTTGATGCAGTTTTACTGATCACTCTACTCTTATCAGAAGGAATTTTCCACCAGTTCTGTTACTTTGCATTAAGTGCCTTTGAGTCAAAAAAGTGTTAGAATCTGTGAGATTGCATCTTATTAACAGAACCTGTGTTCTAGGTGCAAGCGGGGGGGCTAGAGAAAAGAGTTTTTCTTTCTACAGAAGTGAGTGAGTCTGTTGTGCCCCCATCAGGATTCACCAGGTGAAAAAGTGACAAATAACAGAAAGGGGCTTTAGTGGCTTGGAGTACAGATAAAAGTCATCATAGGTGTCATTGTTAATTCCATATTTCAAACTTTCTTTATTCAATTATCCAAATCTTCAGTTTATTAAATGCAAGGAAAATACATGTCCTTAATTTCTATTCACCTTTATATGTATGTTTTAATTATGTTTAGTCTTGTCAAAATTCTACCAAACGGGCAACTGGAATTTATTCCCAAAGGCAATGCTTTTGTTATACAAAACGAAGATGTTTACACATAACTTGTAATGCTATAAGCATTACATTTCCTTTACAGCAAATCTCTTTCCTAAACTTATTCTCTGGCTCAGACTCTAAATCGGTCTGCTACTTTTCATATGTAACTATTGCTATACCCTGATATATTTTTACCAGGACACAGCTGAGCATTCTTCTACTGTTTCATTACTGAAGATGAGGTACAGAGACCTGGATTCTTTATCAGTCATGAAGGAGACATCCTAATCCTTTTTCACAGCCCCCAAAACAAATCTATGTCTTCCATAATCTAAAGTTTACATAAAAGCTTCTTTGGAAGCTTACATAAAACATTCTCTGAGCCTCAAATATGGTTCTTGGTTCAAGTCTCTGACAAATCAAGATCTCTGCATACCCGCTTACAGAGCAGTTTCTTTTTATTTCTTTACTAAGTGGAGAACTATATAACATTTCTTCTTTTAAAAAAACCTAGAACCCATTGGAATTGAGTTTATTTCAACAAACTTACTGTTAAGATGAAATATGAATTGAACAGAAATAGGTGCCAGGAATAGAAACAAGACTAAGTCCCTGTCTTAAAGAAAGTCATAGGATAACAGGGAAGAAAGACTGAGAAAAAAAATGCAATGTTATGTGCAAAGTACAAGGTTAGAATTAGGTTTAAGATATAATGATGCAGTGGGGGAAAAGAAGTCACAGATCACATATCTTTAATGATTGTAGCTGGATTTTGAAAGATGCATATGAGTTTTCTAAGGTCAAAAAGAAAAAGAAAGGTCAATTTTCCAGAGGGAAAAGTATGCACAAAAATTCAAAAGTTTGAAACAGTCTTAAATATTTGGAGAATTTTAAGCAATTCCCTTAATAGACTAGATATGACAGGACAGCTATGTTGGGACCAAAGCATGCAGGTTCTTGCAGTTAGAGATGTTTAGCAATAATTTAGTTTCCCATCACCTGTAGGTGATAGGGAGCTGTTGGGGAATTTGGAATGAGAAAATGACATGATCAGACTTGTTTTACATTTATTAGAGTGATCTGTTTGGGCAGCATGTGAAGAACAAGATGAAGAAAGGTAAGGCTGGGAGTAAGAAGACCAGTAGAACAGGAAGCTGGTACAGTGCAAGAGATGATAAGAACTTAGTAACTGAATGTAGGTACTGAGGAATAAATAGATGCTGATCTGGAACCCAAGTTCCTTGTGTGTCTCTAACCAAGACAGAAAGTGAGAGACCAAAGCTCACCGGTGAGTGGAGAAAATACACGTTTCAGTGAGATATTTTACTGCTAGTATCTAGTAGGCCTGTCAGTTCTATGGGTCAGGCACTTTGCAGGGAAGTCTGCAGTAGAGATGCAAAGTTGAGAGTTATTAGCACGTAGGTTGTGTTGACTCAAGTTTCCTAAGGGTGAAGCATAGACTGGTAAGGGATGTGAACACAGAAACATACACATCCAAACAGTGAAAACAATTCCAGCAAATAAATGAAAGAAAATGTCATGGAAACCAAGGGCATAGAAGGAATATTTTTAAAAACCAAGTGTCATAATAGGTCAAGTTCTTAGATTTAGCCATCAGATCACTTATTTTCCTCCACTAAATCTATTTCAGTCATATTGTAAGAGTAGAAGAAGATAATAGCTTTTGACTTTCAAAATGCCATCTAGAAAGAAAAACAGCATACTGGAAAAAATTCTTGAAGGTGAAAATTAAGCATATATATGTGAATATATATGCATGATTAAGTACATATATGTGAACATACATATGGACAGACATACACATATATATAGACACACACACTGAAAAAAACTATTATATGGAAAAATGTTTGAAAGAAATTGGATAAACCAAGATCTAGAGATGAGGCTTGCAGATAAGGACTTAACCTCAAGAAAGACATGGGGAATCTTCTCTCTAGAGATGTGAAAGATGGGAAACAGGATTTTTGTGGCTGGAGGTACTACTACAGTTGGTATTAAGTCTTTTCTTTTTTCTTTCTTTTGAGACAGAGTCTCACTCTGTCCCCCTGGGTAGAGTCCACAGCATCATAGCTCACAGCAACCTCAAACTCTTGGGCTCAAGTGATCTTCTTGCCTCAGTCTCCCACATAGTTGGGACTTCAGATGCCCACCACAATGCTGCTTATTTGAATATTGAGTCCTTTGGTCTCTAATGATCTCATATTTCTGTGTTAGGTGAAATAATTTGCTTAGAGTGGATGTTTGAACTGAGTGGGAGTTTGAGGAGGCAGCAATTTGGAACATCTAATGGAAGAGTCAAAAAAGAAATGTATCAGAAGGAAGCAGAGAAAGTATTTTTCTAAATTCATTATAATATTTTTTATCTTTACTGCTTTTGTCATTTTTTCCATCTTGACGTATTACACAAGTGTAATTAAATAACTAGTCTCCTGTTTGTTTCTTTCTTAATTTTATTCTTTGTACATTTTCCTCTCTCCCACACTTTTATAATTGCCCACACTTTTATAATTTCCTGTTTTCCCTCTTCTTCAAAATTCTCTAGCAGTTGACATTGACCAAGATTCTGAGAGGGGTTAAAGGAAGAATATTTAGGAATGAGAACAGCCAGATAACAGCTGTACACTTCCTGTTTTGTTCTTACAACATTTTTTAATTCTATCACATCTGCATGGCTAATGTCTGCATTGATCATCCAGTACTCTGCTTTTTCATCTCTTTTTATATGGAATTTTAAAATGCTGTTCTAAAATGAATAGTAGTCCAACTTGCACTTCGACCTCTTTTTTCATGCCTGGCTATCATGAAGGATTTTTATCAGCTTAAAATAAAAGCTTGAAGGAGTTAGCCATGCATACCTCTGAGTACCCAAGCTGGCTTTGGGTAGAGTAGAAACCTGTACCCAAGGTTTGTAGTAGAAACCTGGCTTACAAAGTTCCACACTTCACTTCCTAATTCAGCCTCACCTACCAAAAGACTTTTGCCACCTCCACCCCCCAATAATATGAACTTCAAACTGATTAAAATAGTCAGAACAAATCTCTCCTGTCTAGAAACTGGTCTTCACTCTATTTAGCTTAGACTTGGGTTGTTGGGTTATTGGGAGATCGTAGAGATTATGTGGATTATAAAATTATATGGATTGGTTCATGCCATTTAGGATCCAGATATGTCTGAGTAGAGGCCAATTCCACCTCAACCAAATTGACCTATACAACAATGGGATAAACTGGGTACTTGGAAATCAATTAAGATGCCTACTAGCCAGGTGTGGTGCTTGTAATCCTAGCACTCTTGGGTGGATTGCTTGAGTTCAGGAGTGCAAAAACAGTCTGAGCAAGAGTAAGAATCCATCTCTACTAAAAATAACAAAAACTAGCAGGGCATAGTTGTGGGCAGCTGTAGTCTCAGCTACTCAGTGACTGAGGCAAGAGGATCTCTTGAGCCCATGGGTTTGAGGATGCTGTGAGCAATGATGATGTCACAGCACTCTAGCCTGGGGCAACAGAGTGAGCCTCTGTCTTTAAAAAAAATAAAAGTGCCTACCATCGCACTCACCCTCAGTCCTTCTTCAAGGAATAATCTCCTGTGGATGGCCTGGTTCACGGGCATATGGTCTACATGATCACATACATAATTATCATGGCACTGCACAAAGTATATAATAGATGTTATATTGTGTAAATAATGCATAGCTTAAAGTCAATTACTACATTTTTGGTCTTCCTCCACCAGTCTGAATTGCATGTGAAAGGCGATAGTGTATTTATTTCTATATCCCTAGGACTGAGCAGAATGACTGCTTATGAAACTAAACACTGGTATCTGCCTGGTCAGAATAGGACATTCTTTTGTTTCCTTTCCTCATCTCCCCATGGAGATGTAGCTCAACCTCCAACTAACTTTAAAGAAGTTGCATTTGTGATCTAGCATGTGGTCTTGTGCAATTCGCTTAATTTCTTTAATGATAGATGAAAATGATGATAGTAATAATTGCTTTAATTCACTGGCATGTTTTGAAGACTGAAACCCTTCTTTTTCTTTGTTGTTTCTGGTGGAATTTTTTTTTTGATGTTTGGTTTGTTAGAGAGCACAGCAACCATGTTTTAAAAGCTCGTTTATGCATTTTAAAAATTACATATGTGGGAATATATATAAGGAAAAATATGTGCATAACCTCATTGGGATTTACCAAACTTGTAAATTCAAGACATCCAAGTGTGAGAATGAGGCAAATGTTCTCACAACTGTCTGCACGATAGGCTCTGACTACGCTTTAATTGCAAAGAACAAAATTACAGGGCCCTCACTTATTACTGTATAGGCCGTGTTCTGCCCACCATACAGAATTTCAATTACATCATAGTCCTGCAAATGGTGCTTCATGCAGCTGGCTGGTGCCATATGTGATAGCCAAAAGTAAATATCTGCACTCTTTTAATTAATTTATTTATTTAAATGTCTTTGTCTCAATCTTTATAGAGTCTAGAACTCATATGCTATTTTAAGAAAATGAATAATAATCATTTAAGTGAGAGCTTAATACTTTTTAAAAGAATGAAAACTAATATAATAAATAGAATATGCTTTTATACTTTTAAATTACAAGTATCTTTAAAAATAGTTACTAAAATTTATATGCTCTGCCAGTGATAAATTTGGCAAATATCAGAACCTCCTAGTCTTGTCTCTGTACTCTTTTCTATCTTTTTTATTTATATGTAAGCTCAAGAATCTGGCATAGGGTCTGTTCCAAAATGGGCTCTTAATTTTTTTTTTCATGAATAAATGAATCCCTAAGGTAAATAATATATGAGTAAATAACACAAGTTATTACTTCATTTTTGCCAGGATAGTTATTATGCTTTTGCTGTGTATGCTTTCCTTTTCTTTTTGTTTAAAAAGAGAACTATGGCTATTTACATGGGTGTCTATACATTAAAGTAAGGAAAATATCCAGACGTTTCATGGAATATTGGACATTGGTTCTGAGTGGATATGATACTAGGAAACCTGAAGCCTCATGTGTCTCCTGAACTCATCACGGGGATGACATGCAGGGTCCAGGTAATAAAGATTGGGGTCCTAATAAACTTAGCTTTCAACAGGGCCACTGAGTTTATTTTCCTGGTCATTAGGATTGCCATGCTTGACAATTGGGATAACGCCACATGCTCAGGGTAATCCTCAGGCCCTTGGAATAACAGCTATGATAGTAAGAAAGTCCATAAGGAAGTCTATGGCTTCTCCTCCCCTCTCACCAAGTTATGAAATGAAATATATATGTTTACTAATAAACATTTTATCATATGTATTTGTGTATATTTCATTTCAGAGTAAAGAAGAAGATCGTGCCATCCCTGAAGATCTAAAATGTACAATAATGATGATCCTCATCATAATATTCATTTAATATACTATTTTGGTCCCTCCCCCAAACAAAGACACAAACAAACTGGGAGATCCCAAAGAATGACTGTCGTTTCCTAAATGCTCAACGAAGTAATTGCCCTGAATAGTGTTGCTATTCTGGGAATGTAATCTTTGCAAGAGTCAGTAAATAGAGGCTCAGGCACATAATATGTGGTCATTTATTTGGTAAATGCATTCTTTTCTAGGCCAATTAATAAAGGGCAATGGAGAACAAATAATATTTATTTACAGTGTGCCCAGTAATTTGTTAATTATTTCAACTTTTGTCACAATGTAGTTCAAATAGACGGGGTCCATTGGGGACATCTCACAAAACATCATGTTGACCTATTAAATGATGACATCTTGCTGTTCAGTCAGGATGAGCAAGAGTTGACAAAGACTCTGGGTGCTTGGTAAGACACAGGTGTACCAGAAGGACTGAAATAAACCCTCTGAAGATTCAAAGAAATGATAGTTCAGCCAATTTTTAAAAGAATAAGTTGTCAAGTACAGTTGACAAGTTGTCAAGAATAAGTTGTCAAGTGCTGATACAACACTTACAAAGTAAAACATAATTTTTGTATTTTGCATTTATAATCTCTGTACTATAAAAAAAGATGAATTTTTTATAGTAAAGAGTGAGAAACACAATGCTTGGAAAGGCTATTGGGTACTGGAGGCAACAAATTTGACCTCCTGGTTTACGTCTCTGGCTGATATACCAGGTAACATAAAAGGACCTCAGGTCTGAGTTAAGCCATGAGAAGTAAAGGCTGCACATCAGTTTTAGGCTACAGAGTAGACAGCCCAGCCAGTGGAGTCATATGATCCAGTCCAGAGAATGAGAAGAGTGGTTGAAGGAGATGAAGTGGCCTTATGAAAAGGCCCTATGGAAGAATCATAACACGGCCTCTGGGTTCTTTGTGGATGATGGTCATCCCGTCAGTAGATAGTTTATACTCATTTTGAAAAGCAGCTCCCAAAATGCTACTGGGCCCTGGCAGATATAGAACAATTGATCCCAGGGTACCAAGTAACTGTGTCTTTGAAACAGCTCATTATAAGCAGGGGTCTTCCTGACTTGCCAAGCCTAATGTCAGAAGAGTTCAGCAGCCATCCACTGTCAGAAGAAAAAAGAATTGAGCCCAAGCAGGATCAGAGGACCTGAGTAACCTGCCTGGTCATGTGGACCCAGTCTCCATGCCACCACCGGAGGAGCACCAATGGCCTTCTTCCATTTTCCATTTTTCCTGTACAACCAGATGAAAAAAGAAAAAAAAAGCCTTTGTTTTATGTAGGGCTCAGCATAGTATATGGGTGCAGGCTAAAAATTCCTGGGGCCTGCATTCTGGACACACCAGAAGGAATTAACTGGAAGATCAGAGATGTCAGGAATGGAGGCATGTGAATGGACATATGAGAATGTGCATAAAATGTGAAGATTTTGTGTCATCATGTAATAGTGTCCATCAGAGAGTGTCCTCCCTAGAGGATATAGAAGGTACTGAACAACTAAATAGAAAAAACAGTTCATCAAGCCTTTGTCTTCAGCTACCCTGGAACTACCTGGGGCCATGAAAAGACTAGTCATGATGGAAAAGACAGAAACTGTAGAACCAGGCCAATGGACTACCATTTACTGGGACAAAAGATAATTCTGATTGCCTGATCTTCCAGGCAGCATCCAATGCAGAGTTATTCCTCAAAGAGGCTAACTGGCCACTAGTAGGTTGTCACCCTTTGTAGTTGCTCTTTATTCCGTATTAGAGGAGTGAAACAATTACATGTATATGTATATTAGTAGCAGCCCTGAGATTACTGCAGCAAGAGATGCTGTGGTTTGAGAGACCCAGGAGCACTGGGGAGGAAATGCTCCCCAGAGGTGTGTGGGGAAGATTTTCATAAAATGAGGGGTGTTCTGAGGCAATTTTATAGGCTATGGACCTACTAGGAGGAGTATAGTGAGTTGATAGCATTAGTCACAAAGATCTGTCTGGGCTATGTCAATGATGAGAGCACAGCAAGTACTTAGCCATTTTTTTCCACACAGAATTCTATTAATGGAAAGTCTGGTTTAGGGGCTCCCCATCAGCATGGCTGAGACCTTCTTGGATATTCAGGATAGTCTAAATTCTTTCTATTTCCACCAGGTGCGGTGGCTAAGCTGTAATCCTAGCAGTCTGGGAGGCTGAGGTGGGTGGATCATTTGAGCACAGGAGTTAGAGACCAGCCTGAATAAGAACAAGACCCCTTTCTCTACTAAAAAGAGAAAAACCATCCTTGTGTTGTGGTGGTGCCTATAGTCTTGGCTACTTTGGAGGCTGAGGCAAGAGGATCACTTGAGCACAAGAGTTTGTGGTTGATGTGAGCTATGATGCCATGGCACTCTACCTAGGGTGACAGAGAGAGACTGTCTCAAAAAAAAAAAAAATATATATATATATATATATATAAACTCGTCCTATTCTCTTTTTTTCTAGGTAGGAGGCCTATTTAACTTCCCTAGCCCTGTTCTTTGTGCCCTTTAATATTCACATGTGTTTCCCTCAAAAATTCTCCATGTTTCTAATTCTGTCTTGGCATCTTCAACCTGGAGGATCTGTGCTAATCCACTGAGTGAGTGGAAATTGGACAAATTTTGCAGAAAAGTTAAAAACAATCAATTAAATTCAGGGAAATTTTTACATTTAGTCCCACTTCATGACTTCTCCTTACTCCTTGATCTCTCTGAAAATATGGGATTGAATATCAAGGTGCATCCCACAGGCACGAATTCAAGCCCAGTAAGTAAATAGACTTTTAGTTACACAACAGATCACTCAGTTTCTAGCCATTCTGTAGAAAATAATACCAGGTGAATTTAATTCTGAAATCTTGTGCTAGCTTTCTCTGGGAAAGAGAGAATGATAAATAAAAGTCAGATTTAGGAAATTAAATTCTTGAGCAAAATCCTCCTTTTATTTCCCTTCCAACAAAACCCTTTGTGCAGTTTTGGACAATGCCTAAAATTGAAGATTTATATATTCATTAAAACTTGTCTCTAAACTTTAAAACCTTCTAGTTTATAACATGAATATATTTTGATCTCTAGACTCAGTATTAATTAAATGTTCTTATCTTTCAAATAATTTATTGAAATGGATAGCAGAAGCCAAAGTCATGAATATGATTTATGTCTACTTTGAGTTATTTATAAAAAGGTTTAAGACCTAGTTTAGGAAATTAATGTACCTTTTTAAATTATTGATCATTCCAATTCTTTATAATGCTAGCATATTGAGAATATATGTCTAATGCAACATTAAAGAGTTAATCCTGATATTTAAAATATGATTCCATTTTATTTTTACACATGTAGTCCTTCATGATCAGGAATTTCAGCTTGTTATTCTGAATTTATTAAAAATCTTAATCTTAAGGAGAGGGGGAACTGATTAGTTTCCTAGTGACAGACAGTTTGCTACTTCATTATTACTCCCTTCACAAGGAAGGAAGGTATAGCCTTCCTTACCTTTCAACTGAATTTGATAGCAACATTCTACCTATTTGGTGGCCTTCCTTAATGCTATTCAATATACAGCTGCTGACTGATCAATCCTGGCTTAGCTCAAGATCCACCTCTACCCGAGGACATGTACTCTGTCTTTTAGTAAAACTGAATGACTTGCTATTCCTGTACCAGGGCCCCTGGTTGTTAGTCATGGAAGCCCTTCTTTACTTCAGTCTTTAGAAATCTTTTCCCTTCATCCAGGTCTTGCTCCAAAGAATCACATAGCAAGAAAAGGAAAATTCAACTGTCCCTAGGGGTTTTAGGTGTTAATCCCAGTGCCACTACTAATAAGCTATGTAGATTTTGGCAAGTTTTCACTCTCCCTGACCCAATGCTCTCATCCAATAATGAGAAGGCAAACCAGATCGGTGGTTTTCACAATGTGGTCCTTGAACTCAAAGCATCTACATCACTTGGGAACTTGTTAAAAATATAGACTCTCAGAGCCCAGTCCAGCTTTATGGAATCAGAAATTCTAGAGATGTGACTCTGTGTTTTAACAAGCCCTTGAAGTGATTCTGATTTTTACTAAAGTTTAAGAACCATGGGCATATATAGTTTCCAGTCCCTCCTGTATCTCAAATGTTTTTCTTCTATAATGCCTTCCTCTGAGGTGCTTTCAGGGTATTTTATACTTCTCTTACTTCATGCATCCCGTACTGTGTGTTAGAATTACTTTTCACATGTCTCTTCCACTACTTCCTGGATGTTCCCTTGAAGATTAGGATTTCATCTTATTTATCTTCACATCTTACACAGTGTCTAGTCCAGAGCCATGTTAGACGCTTAGTACATCTTCACTAATGTACATTCTCATTAATTTTAATCTTCATTGGAAACCAAAAAAATAGACAACAATATGAAAAATAATTAATTAAAATTAACTGAGCTAGTAGCAGAGTATAAGTAAGGAAAATAAGGACAGGATTCAGACACAAAGCTTAGGGAATAGCAAGGCATCACCGCTGAAGTGGAGTTACTAAACTTATGTTTACATAGTAGGCTAACAGCCTAGAGAATTCAAAACTGATTAGTTACAAACTCCATTACCCTTCAGGGTCTTCAGCTGAGAAAGATTAAATTTGGAGAAGGAACTATTTATATCCTGATAATGTACAAAAAAAGAACAAAGATACAAGTTGCAAGTACAATACAAGCTGTCCCTGGATGTAAAGTGTATGTAATACCTGTGAAAGAAAAATCTAGGGAAGACCCCATTACTCAGGCTTCTCAAGACGGGATTCTAAGGAAAAGAATCACATTAGTGTATGTAAAGAGCAGAAAATATTGACTGCGAGAAAAATAACTGTTTTGTTTAGATAACTCAAGAGGCAGAAATAGTAACATATCATCAAGGCAGCTAATTCGAAATGACCCGATGAGGGCTGTGGCAAAGGTAGAAAAGGCTGTTCTATTTATGAATTGGAGTAAATGCTGTATTAGGTGGATTAGTGCTTAGACTCAGACCATGTGAAGACAGCACAGCCAATGTTCTTACCCAAAATTTCTGTCTCCCTTGGTGACTTTTGGGAGGGATGCCCCTTCTCCCTTCATGGTTAATGATAGTAAGGAGGAATAGGAATGATTTTTAAAGGCAGTAATGTTATAAGAATAAAACATTCTCTTTCTCTTCAATAATGTCTATCCTCCTGCCTTTCAAACAACTTTGAGGCCTATCCTGAAGACTGTAGGACATCATTCCTCTTCTCTTCACCTCCCTGGTGTGCGTTCAGCTCTGCCTCTCCTGACATCCTCGGAAGGGCTGTGTGCTCCCCGCTGCCCACACCTTAATTCAGATGAAAGCTGTTAAGAATCACCATTCAGGCCAAGGCACTTCAGCTCATCAGGAAGAGCAGTGAGCTCTCTGGTTGTGCTCCATCCTACTACAGAGGCAATGAATCCTATATACTGGATACCCAGTAAGAAATTTTAGTAAGTTTTTGAACAATTTTGGTCACTCATCTTTCTTATCTTTCTGCAAGGCCTATGAGTCGCTAGAACACTGAAGGGCCCATTAGAATAATTGGTGTTAGTGATGCCCCCTTAATTAAAGTTGATACTTGACATAGGGCTTAATTTCCCTATCTTCAATGTTAAATAAATTCATCTCCCAGGAAAAGAGTGGCCTAAGAAATGTTTTTGAGATATGGTGAGTGGGGAGATGAAAAATAATTCTTTTATTTTAATGATCTTACTTCTTGTTCCTTACACATTTATTTTCACCAATTAGCTCTATTTATTAATTCTTCAATTTAAAAGAACATATATTGAAAGTAAAATGTATTTTGATAAATTTCATAAAAAGGGATGTTGTAAATTTATACTAATTTCAATAACTTTCAGTAAAAGTTTTTTATTTTTCAATTAAAAATGATTTGTAGGTTACAAACAAAATCCATCAAGACTATACTTTCAGGGATCATTTCTATAGTTTGTTACAAACAAAATCCATCAATTTTACGTATATAATTCAGTGAGTTTTGGTAAATATAGTAGCAAACCTCATAATTCATGTAGTAAACCTCATAATCAATCAATCTGTAGAATATTTGCATAGCTTCAAAAAGTTCCCTTTTGCCCTTTTGTGATCAATCCCGGTCCTTGACCTCTGACCCCTAGGAACCATGGTCTTCATTTTGTCATATAGTTGTGTTTTTGGTAGGATTTTACACAAATAGAATAATACAGAACATATATGTGGTCTTTTCTATTGGGGATTTTTTATTTATCATAGCGTATTTGAGATTCATCTGTGCTGTTGTATATATCAGTCATTCATTTATTTCTATTGCTAGGTAGTATTTTGTTGCATGGATACAAAACATTTTTTAATTTCTTTACTAGTTGGTTAACACAGGGATTGCTTCTAATTTGGGGCTATTGTGAATAAAAATGCTATAAACATTTAACTTCAAATCATTGTAAGGATGTGTATTTTCATAGTACTTGGGTAAATAGCTAAGGGTGACTGTTAAAAATTGATAAATTGGACTTAACAAAATTTAACAATATTTTGATCTTCAGAAGACGGTCCTAAGAAAATCAAAAAGCTCATTACAAACTAGGAGATGTGGCAAACAAATCTTATCAAGCGTTTTTGACCAAAATATCTAAAAATCTCTTACAATTCAATATAATAGGATAACCTGATATTTTTTTAAAAGGGCAAAAAAATTCAACAACTGCTTCACCAAAAAATGACATATGAGCGGAAAATAAGCTATGAAAATATGCTTAACATTATATAGTATCAGGGAAATAAAATTTAAAGCAATAAGAAAAAACATTACACATCTATTGAAGTGACTAATTAACAACAGCAAAAAACTAATGACAGTGAGCTGTTGGGAATGGAAACTGCTGCAAGCACTTGGGAAAAATAATGTTTGGTGGTTTCTTACACATTTAAAGATATATTTACTATATTCATTCTTTAAATTTAGGCAAATTTTCGTATTTCCCAAATACTTTAAAATCACATATGTACTTATTATTTATCTCTATAAATTATTTATAAAATATTATAGATTTTACTCTTAATACAATTATTAATATAATAATTTTAAACTCTATTCCTTTGTTTTCTTTCTTGATATTAATTTTCTCACAGTGAATTAGGACAAAGGTTATCCCTGTATAAAAATGTACTACGCTTTAGGAAACCAGTTTTATTTAATTAGTAGTAAGTCCCTTAACAGTTGAGGAAAACCATGTAATTGTCAAAAACAATTGTGATTATTATTGTTGTTTAACATGAAGAGAAATTGCTAATATAATTGTCGAGTGTCTGTTTCCCTGCATTTTGTCCCCATCAGCAGCATAGAAATAACATAAGAGAAAAATAGTAAGATATGAAAATTTCAATCCTATTGGTAGATAAGAAATAACAATGATTGACAGCTATTTAAGATTAGAGAATTGTTACATTTAAAACATAAAAGGACTTTATACATTAACTAGTTTCACTTTTATTTTCAAAATGAGAAAGAAGATATCAAGGAATGTTAAATCACTTGCCCCAGGTGACAAAGCTATCATGAGAGCCTGCTATATAATTCGATCTCCTTCTCAGTCAAGGGCTCGTTCCATCAACAGTGGGTATGAACTCAGGCTTTGCAGTCAGATCTCAACCATGGAGTTTTGTGAAAGTTATTTACATTGTCCATTTAAAAATTTTTTTTATGTAATGGAATGATATCTTTTCTTATAGCTTAACTTTTAGTAAACAATTACGTGATTGTACAGTCATAGGCTTACAGAAAAGAGACAAATAAATGATAGCTATGAGTATGATCGGACATGCAGCCCAGGGATGCAGCCTATCAAAATGATAATAATAATTTTACTTTAATATCATATCTGACTGACAAAAACAGATTCTCAAGGTGTCTATTTCACTTTTGGTATTTAAATTCCATTAGATAGCTAGGAATTGGGAATGAGACTTATGATTTAAAAAATATTTACATAAGAGTTTACCTAGCTAATTATGTATCAATTGTCCATATACTTTTTTCACACTGTGTGCCAATCTCTGGCAAGCACTGGGGAGCCACATGAGAATAAAGCATGATCCAGTCTCCAACTTTGATGAATTCCAAGTCAAAACATTGAATTAAAGTTTCTAACAAGTATATGAGCCAATTCTTACAGATCCAAGAAAGACAGATACATGATCAGCAGATATATGGAAAAAAATGCTCAATATCATTAATCATCAGGAAAATGCAAATGAAAACCACAGTGAGATATCACCTCTGTCTTGATGGCTACCATTTAAAAAAAGGACAAACCTCAAAAAGGTTGTGGAGAAATTGGAACCCTTGCACATTGTTTGTGGGATGCAAAATTGTGGCACCCTTATGGAAGCCAGTATGGAGTTCCTCAGAATATTAAAAATAGGACTACCATTATGTTCTTGCAATCCCACTTCTGTGTATTTATCCAAAAGAACTGAAACCTGGATCTCAAAGCGATATTAGCACTCTCATGTTCATAGACAAGATGTGGGAACAACCTAAATGTCCCTGGATAGATGAATGAAGAAAATGTAGTCTAGACCTACAATGAAATATTATTCAGCCTTGAAAAGAGAGGAAATTCTTCAAGTGCAACAACATGAGTAAAGCTTGAGGACTCACGCTAAGTGGAATAAGTCACAGAAAAATAAACGGGATATACTTACACTTATGTCAAGGATTAAAATAGTCAAGTACACAGAATTAAAGAATGGGATGATAAGTGGCAGGTGTTGGGGAAGGGGAAAATGCAAAGTTACTAATCAGTGGGTAAAGATCCAATTAAACAAGAGAAGTAAGTTCTGAAATTCTGCAACACAACACAATATCATAAAAAATGCATTATACATGCAAATATGTAGATCTCACATAAGTGTTTTCACTATAATAAAATAAAATTAATAAATGAATAAGGAAAGAAATAGGCTTTTCAGCCCAAGATCCCTGTAGTGTGTCCCTTATTTTTCTTTATATTAAATTTCCTCGCCCTATATGATATCAATTGTGGTGTGTAATGAAAATTGTTGCATCAGATTTTCCCTTAAGTGATGGGAAAACCTGTCCACGTCAAACTGAGGCTGACTTAACCCATTAAAAGAGATCTTGGAACATGGCACCTATCTGAATATAGTGAAAAAAAGGATGAGAGCCCAACAAGATTCAGTAAGAAAGAAAATCAGATTTACAAACTGCTCTATGGTCAAAACAGTTTAGATTTTGTAATCGGAGCTCTCCCAGATGTTCTCGAAGAATGCCAGGACAGTCATGTGAAAAAGAAGGATATGAGGCAACGAGAGAACTGTATATCCCTGGGGATTTGTTTCTTTATAACAGAACTCCCTTCATGTAATTTATCAAAGTCACCCCAAAACCTAAGACATTTAACATGACTTATAAAACCTCAAACTTAGTGACCCTTTTTGGAAACTGAAAGAGATGCAGGCTTTTTTGGTTAGACTTTCTTTATAACGCCAGATTGCCACTTGCCATGAACAGGGGTAAGAAAGTATGAAAAAGAAAATGTTGCCAGAAAACAACAGAGGGGTGAAACTTGGAAGCTGCTTACAAAGTTTATACTGGAGGTAATTCTTTAAAACGTGACACAATGCATACATGTAAATAAGACTATAAGAGCAAACTCTATTTCTGTTTTTGAATAAACAGCACATTCTGTGGATTTGAAATCCATAAACATCAGGAACTAATCTCTTACATAAGCATTTCTATTATCTTTTCCAAAGCTGAGATCATACACTTGGGAGATAGGGGTGGGCTTTCTATTTCACACACACCCCTTGTAGGCTGACTATAACATGTAAGTAAATCTGTTACCCTATTAATTATATGAGCTGAAAATGATTCTCATTCATATTAGTCTGGAGAATATAACTCTGTAGTAAGGAAAGGTAGAGATTACTTTAAAATATTTTGGAAAATTTAGTAAAAACACAGTTGGGACAGAGAGCTGCTGCCAGCTGTAGAACTGCTTTTAATTAAAATCTTGTACCACACGCTTACAACAGAGTTTTCTTATTTTCCTATTATGTAAAGATATACTGATTCAGCAATTATTGAACCCTGGACACGTTATAAAACTTTCTTCTGAGACTATGAAGCCAACAAAATCAGCTGTGATTCATTAGATAATAACACTGTCAGGAAGAATGTTCTCTAAGTTATCCCATTGTGATGTCTTCGGTGGCTTTAGAATGTAAAGGCTCAAAGAAAGAAAAGAGACCTCTCATTTTAAATTTAATAGAAATATCTGTAATGAAATGGTAAAGGCAATCTGATACAGGGGGACAATGGGCCTGTTAACTACAGTATAAATGCTAGAAAAGTCAAGTCAGTGTTCTTTATTAAAGGATACTGTGCAATTTTCACGTAATGTGTGTATGTATAGAGGACCAGAAGAAGAAGTGCACAGGTCTTAATTCTTCAGCATACTCTTGGATTCCTGGGCCTCTAAACACTCCCTCCCTCACCACAATTTACTATTTCTTCCAACTCCAAATTGTGCAAGTGACTTTGCCATTAACTGTGTGCCTTAAATCAAGTATCTGTTACTTCTTCACTCTACTTTCTGAGAATATTTGTAATGGTGGAAGAAAACATTTTCACGGTCATGCTCCATTAAGTTTTCTAATTATGAAGTAATTAAAACAGTATCTAAATGATCTTCATAAAAGCACAAAACCACCATGACAGATGGGAAATTCAACAGCCTTCTCTCATAAATTGATATAATTGCGAGGCAAAAGGTTAGCAAAGATATTGAAGATCTGAAAAACACTATCAACTAACAATATGACATTAATGAAACACCCCATTGAATAATATCTCAGTATACATTCTTTTTAAGTATCTATAGAACATTCTCTAAGATATATATGTATCAAATCTTGGGCCATAAAACAAATCTTAACAACTTTAAAACAACTAAAATCATAAAAAGTATGTTCTCCACCCATAGGGAAATTAAACAAAAAATAATAATAATAAAGAGACAGCAAGAAAATCTCGACACACTTGCAAATTAAGCAATACATTACCAGATAATCTGTGGTTCAAAGAGTTTCAGAAGAAATTTTTAAAAAGCATATATGTGAGTGAAAATAAAAATACATGGGCAGCGCCTGTGGCTTAGTGGGTAGGGCGCCAGCCCCATAAACCTAGGGTGGCTGGTTCAAACTTGGCCCCAGCCAAATGCACCACCAACAACAAAAAAATAGCCAGGCGTTGTGGTGGGCTCCTGTAGACCCAGCTACTCGGGAGGCTGAGGCAAGAGAATCACCTAAGGCCAGGAGTTAGAGGTTGCTGTGAGCTGTGTGATGCCATGGCACTCTACCAAGGGCAATAAAGTGAGACTCTGTCTCTATATATTAAAAAAAAAATTCATGTCAAAATATGTGAGATCTAAGTAAAGGCTTTTCTGAGAGGTGAATTTATAGCATGAAATGCTCAAGCTAAAATAAAAAAAAGAGCAAAAGTTTTAAATCAATAATGTAAGTTTTAAATTCAAGAAAGTAGAAAACCAGAAGTAAATAACTTCAAGGCTGGCAAAGAGTGATTAAGAGCACAAATCAATACATTTGAAAATTAGAAACCAATAGAGGAAAATCAATAAAGCAGAAATTGATTCTTTAGGAAAAACAAAGTTGATGAACTTTTAGCAGGACTGACAAAAATAAAAATTCATAACTATCAGCCATTAAAATCATAAGGGAATATTATAAAAAGTTTATGTTCATAAATTCAACCTTAGATTGATGGGTCAATTGCTTGAAGGCCACAAATTGCAAAAACTCAACTACAGAACATTAGATAATTTGAGTGATCCCATAACCATTAAAGAAATTGAATTCATGATCGAAAGTCTTCTGGAAAAAAAATTTGCATGCCCAGATGCTTTCACTGAGAAATTCTATCAAAGTTTTAAAAAATGAATATAAACTTTATATAATCTTTTTCTGAAATATGGAAGGGAGAAAACTTCTTCATTTATTTTATAAGGTAAGAATTATCCTGATACCAAAACCAGAGACAATAATACACATAAAGGAAAACTATACACCAAGATTCCTCATGAATATACATACATACAAAAATCATTAGCAGATCGAATCGAACAATGTATAAAAATAATTATATGCCATGACCCAGTAAGATTTATTTCAAGTTATAAAATATTGACTCAAAATTCAAAAATCAATCAATATAATTCACTCTGAGTGAAGAGCACTCTTACAACCTTGACTTAAAATGTACAAAAACAGATTATGTAACAAAAACATGTGTACCCCTGTAATATTCTAAAATTTAAGAAAGTTAAAAGAAAGAAAAAAAAATCACATAATTAAATCAACTGCAGTGGAAGCATTTTTAAAAAATCCAACACTCCCTCAGCATAAAAACTCTTGAGAAGTTAGGATTATAGAGGAATTACCTCAATGTGATAACAATCATCTAAAAATCAAAAGCATGTTAATGTCATGTTATAATGCTGAAAGTCTAAAAACTTTGCCTGTAAGATTAGGAACATGTTGAAGATGTGTGTTTATATCTCTTTTTTTAATTTAATTTTTTATTAAATCATAAGGTTATACATTTACAGGGTACAATGTGATGATTTAATGTACAATGTGGAATGCTTAAATCAAACTGATTAACATAACCATCATCTCACTTACTTAGGTTTTGTGGTAAGACATTTATAATTTACCCTTAGTTATTTTGAAGTGTAAAATGCATGGTCTGGTCACCACAATAATGCAAGAGAAAGAAATATAAGTGACACAGATTGGAATGCAAGAAATAAAATTGTTCCTATTTAGATAGATATTTATCTCTTATCTAACAAAAGCTAGATCTGTTAAGCTAGTTGAGTAATTTGCAAGATACAAAACCCACATTAAAAAGGCCCATTCTTAGATTCTAATAAAAAGCATGTGGAAACTGAACTTTAAAACAGAATAGCATTGATAACCACTCCAAATGAAATGAAATGTACATATAAACTTAAGAAAAGGTATATAGGATCTTTATGCTGCAGATTCCAAAATACTATTGAAAGTAGACAAAGATGATCTAAATAAATGGAGAGACTGTGTTCACGAACTGTGAGTTCACAACTCAAATTGTAAACTATCTTTGAATTGATTCCCATGTTCAATGCAATTTCTAGCAAGATTTATGTAGACGTTGCCACAATTATTTAGAATTCATATGAAAACACACAGACTAAAGAGTAGCTAAAACAATCTTGACAAAGAAGAATGATATAGAAGAAAGTATTCTACATTATATTAAGGTTTACTGTCTAGCTATAGCAAACAAGAGGGTGTAATATTGTCGGGGTCCTGCTCCAAGGGCAGGTTCTGTTAAGACCTGTGGATCTGGTGGTGACTGACTGTAGAAAAATGGAAATGAAGAGAGACAAAGGGACAAGACACACAGAAAAGAATTTTTAAAGATGGGAACACAGGGGACAACCGTTCTTTTGTGGAGTTCTGGTGAGTGGCCCTGAGGATCAGCTCCACTCAAATTTTATTGAAGACTATTTATTAGCCCAGAGGGTAAGTTGAGGAAGGGAACAAAGACACCAGCAGTTTCTCTGAGTGAGCATATCAGGTCCTATTGTTTCTATAATCATTAACCTTAAGGGCCTGAGTAGCCTTGAGAAATCTAGAACCTGAACCTTGTGTGGAGGCAGCCTCCTGTCTTCAGTCAGACACACAGATTTTTAAGATGTTTATCTCTGCTAGTTTACTGTGAGGTTAAAAGCTACTGGCATCAATTTCTTCTAAAAAACCAGTGAGAAAGAGAAATTTTCTTCTCATCACCACCACCTCCGAGATAAGGGATATAAACCATTTTACCCATATTTTAGGGCTCGAGCTGTTCCCTTGCTATCTGCCCCAGCTGGTGGTTGGGACACCAGCCACATGCACTGGGGCTAGTGGGTTCAAACCCAGCCGGCCCTGCTAAATATATACATATGTTTACCGGGCAAGAAACATGTGTCTCGTTAGGCCTTGCCAAAACATCTTCTGTGACCATAATTTTCTTCAGAGTGTTCACAAACCCAACAAAGATGTTTGTAAGATGTATCTCCCTCTAGGTTAGGCTTCTAAAAAAAAACCCCCAAACTGGGCAACGCCTGTGGCTCAAAGGAGTAGGACGCTGGTCCCATATGCTGGAGGTGGCGGGTTCAAACCTAGCCCCTGCCAAAAACAGCAAAAAACAAACAAACAAAACTTGTTCAAATAAAATAGTGGCTGATTTAAAGGTAAATGAGCTGACTTTTCTTTGTTCTCCCTCACTCAACTTTTTTTTTTAGTTTTCCCCTTTTTCTAGGGGTGTTTCCCCTTGCCAAGAATAGGGTCTTCAGTTCCCATTGTGCCTACATAATATGACATAAGGATATAAGAAAATATCAATGGCAAATGACAGAAAATCCAGAAATAGACCTGCACAAATACTGAATTCGTTTTTGACAAAGGTTCAAAAGCACCTCAATGGATAAAGAATAGCCTTCTCAACAAGAAATGTTAGAGCAATGGTACATCCATAGGAAAACTTGGGGCTTGATTTAAGTCACAAGTTATTTGAAAAATGAACTCAAAATGGATCACAAACATAAGTGTAAAACCAAAAAAATTGATAAATTGAAACTTAATAAAATTTAAATCTTTTCCTCCATGAAAGACCCTGTTATGAGGATGAAAAGACAAATCACAGACTTGAAGAAAACATTTGCAAACCACATGCCTGACAAAGGACTGGTATATAGAATTTATAATGAACTTTCAGAATCCAACATTAAAAAGAAAATAATTCAATTAGAAAACAGGGAAATTACAAACAGACATTTCACCAATTAGGCTATGCAGACAAGCAAATACAAAGATGCTCAGCATCACCGTGTATTAGAAAACTTCAGATAAAAACCATAATGAGGCATTACTACAGTGAATAAGTAATGAAGACACCAGATGCTCTGGAGAAGGCAAAGAAATTTGATCACACATACACTGCTGGTGGGAATGTGAAATGGCTTAGACATTCTGGAGAATAGTTTAGTGGTTTCTTATAAAGATAAATAATGTAGTTACTTTATGACTCAGCAGTTCAAATTGAGGCTGTGTTTTCTAGCAGGGGTATCCAACCTTTTGGTTTTTCTGCACCTCATTGGAAAAAGAAGAATTACCTTGGGCCACACATTGAATACACAAACACTAATGAAAGCTGATGGGTTGGCTCGGCGCCTGTGGCTCAACGGGCTAAGGCACCAGCCATGTACACCTGAGCTGGTGGGTTTGAATCCAGCCCGGGCTCGCCAAACAACAATGTCACTGCAACCAAAAAAAAAAAAAAAAAAAAAAATGGCCGGGTGTTGTGGCGGGCACCTGTAGTCCCAGCTACTTGGGAGGCAGAAGCAGGAGACTCGCTTGAGCCCAGGAATTGGAGGTTGCTGTGACCTCTGATGCCATGGCATTCTATCCAGGGTGACAGCTTGAGGCTCTGTCTAAAAAAAAAAAAAAGAAAGAAAGAAAGCCGATGGGTTAAAAAAAATAGATCTATGCACAATTTTTGTGATATCTGACAGCATATAAGCAAAAAAGTCCTCATATAATCTATATACAGTGTGGGCCTCCAGTCGGATACCCCTGTCAGACTAGAGAAATGAGAAGTACAAGAATGTACAGGGTGTTCACAGTAGTTTTATTCATAACAGTAGTAACTTGGAAATGATCAGATGTTCTTCAGTGGTGAATGGTTGCAGGAGCAGTCAGATCATAGAATACTGTCAAGCAACAACAAAGGGAAAAAATAAATTATTGAGGTTGGTGTGAGCTGGATTGACAACATGGCACTCAAGCCTGGGTGACAGAGTGAGTCTCTGTATAAAAAAAGAAAGGAAGGAAGGAAGGGAGGGAGGGAGGGAGGGAGGGAGGGAGGGAGGGATGGAAGGGGAAGAGGAAGGGGAAGAAAAGGAAAGGAAAGGAAAAGGGCAACTTGTATAATTCTCAAGGGAATTGTTTTCAGTGAAAAAAGCCAGTTCCAAAGGTTGTATATTGTATGATTCCATTAAAATAATCTTCTGGGATTGACAAAATTTTAGCTAGATAGAAGACAGCTTAGTGGCTGACAGGTGTTATGGACATGGGGAGGGTAGATGAAGGTAGATGTTGCCAGAAAGGTATAACCAGAGTTCTCCTTGAAGTGATATGTTAAATAAATGAATTAAAAATAAGTTTATAATTTTTAAAAAAACTAAAAAAGGTAAAAACGCAGTTCATGAGATCATTGCAAAAGTAGGTAAAGAAACTTGAAGGCAAACAGGATAGCCTGTAAAACAACAGGACATTTAATTAGCATAAAACAGTTAAAAACCTACAGTCAGAAATAGCAAGATGCATTTTTAATAATATAAAATTATTCTTTTCTCCTTGGAAAGAAAAAAGCATTGGAAATGTTATTCATATTTTCAGAAAACTTCAACCAGCAAATCTTAGTCTGGGAATGTTTTGTGTGGTTATGTAAAAACTATCAATACATGGCTGCAGGCTTTGTCCTAAAAATGGGTCTCTTCTTGGCATCACAATCTCAGAAATTATGAACTTTTTCCTTTCCTTTCCTTTCCTTTCCTTTCTTTTTCCTTTCCCTTTTCCTTTCCTTTCCTTTTCTTCCCCTTCCTCTTCCCCTTCCATCCCTCCATCCATCCATCCCTCCCTCCCTCCCTCCCTCCCTCCCTTCCTTCCTTCCTTCCTTCCTTCCTTCCTTCCTTCCTTCCTTCCTTCCTTCCTTCCTTCCTTTTTTTATACAGAGCCTCACTCTGTCACCCAGGCTTGAGTGCCATGTTGTCAATCCAGCTCACACCAACCTCAAACTCCTGGTTTCAAGTGATCATCCTGCCTTTTCTTCCCAAGTAGCTATGACAGGTGCCCACCACAACACCTGGCTAATTTTTTCTGTTTATTAGAGACAGGGTCTTACTGTTGCTCAGGATAGTCTTTAACCCCCGAGCTCAAAAGAATCTGCCTGCCTTGGCCTTCCAGTGTGCTAGGATCATAGCACAAGGCCCTAAACCTGGCTAGAAATTATGAGCATTTTCAAAAGTTTAAGAGAATTTCAGAATATGATTAAAGAGTTGGAGGAAAACAACTCTTAAGTCAATGCTAGAAGAATCAGCATAGTTTGAGGCAGAAAAGAAAATGAGAGGAAGAGACTTCAAGTTTTGTGGAAGGTTATTAGCTAAAAGCAAAATTCCCTATTGTCTATTCAGACAGAGGATGAAGCAAGGTGGCTGACACATGATGACCTGCCTTCCTGAAAAATTTTAGCCCAATTATAAAGCTACTTATCAGCACACAGTAAAAACTTAACTTTATTTAGCCCTTATGTTATTATTCTGCCTATAAAAAAGAAGGTACAGAGGCTCAGTGGTTTGCATTTTGCCCAAAGCTGCACAATAATTTCAACGTTTAGGTTTCTAACCATGCATCATGTCAGAGGCTGACAAACTACAACTTATCGAAAAATCTATCCTCAGCTTATTTTTGTATGACCCATGAACTAAAAATGATTTCAACGTATTAACCATTTAAAGGTTAAAAAATGAAGAGTAATGTTTCATGACAAGTGAAAGCTATATAAAATTTAAATAATTACAACAGGAACTATATGGACCACAAAGTTTAAACATTTTTTAGCAGAAAAGGCCTAATAATACCTGCACGAGGTCTTCCATGTAGTATGAAACCACATAAAGAAATTTTCAACCTCATGATTCGAGGAAGTATCAGAATTTTCTCTGATATATTGTAAAGTAGTGTATATGTTCCTGTGTTAGGAAGACGAATTTAGAGACTTTTCTGAAGATAAAGAAGCAAACTAGAGAATTTTCAAAAACACTTATAAAACAATTATTCTTTATGCTTTTAAGAACAGGAACATAGATAAGGAAATTGGAATAGGAACATGAAGTTTCTCAAGCTACGGTACAAGGGAAACAGCCACATATTGGTAGAATGCATGGACCGGATCACTGTGAACCCAAATAGTGTTACTCACCCTCAGTGTTCAATAATGTCAACCTCTCAATCCAGTTTTTTAAAGGACATAAGAGAATAATATTAACCTCAAGCTGATATTTCTGAAAAGATTTCAAATCAAATAAATATACTGGGAACAATTCCATAAGACTGTTATTTTCTTAAAAGGATAATCTAGGCTGGCTTCTACAGATAATTGAGGGGAAAGAAGCAAAACGTCTTATATCACACATTCTCTTCCACAACGCAGAATGATATCCTCAGTTGACAAGAGATAATCCCTGGAAACTGTTCAATACCCCTCCAAGAATGAAGCAGAGGCTGGGGGTGGATTGGGTGGGAGAGTAATTCCTCTTTACTTTTATTGTTTCTTTCTTACATTTCAGAGATACCATCGAGTTCCCTTCGGCATATTCCTCTGTTTGTAGATGGGCCTTTCTGGTTAGTTTATGTGGGTAAATTCTTTTGCCATTAGACATTGTACAGATTCCAATTTTTATTAATCAAGCTGGCCTGTAAGAAGTACTGCATTAGAAGAAGCATTTAAACTTTGGAAACACTCTTGGGACACTAGCAAACATAGCACAATACTTACCCAAACAACTATTGCCCCTCCTTCATTTCAGGGTGTTGGTTTCTTTCCATTCATAAAATAAAATAATCTAACTCCTTTGTATGACCACCCTCAAAGGATGAAATATCTCTAGGGGCTAATAAAAATAATCATGAAGAGACATTGAGTATGTAATAGTAAGTAAAGAAACCTGAGGTCAAACAGGATAGCCTATAAGACAACAGGACATCAAGTTAGTATGAAACAGTTAAAAACCCTACAGTCGTGAATAGCAAGACACAACTTGCAATTTCCTTTCCCTGTTTTCCTTTTAAAAATGAATTTATCCTATTCAGTCAATTAACTTTATTCTATTTCAAGGTAGTTTTGGCTTAACATGACTTGAGAGTCAAAAAAGCGACATTTAGGAATATCAGCCATTTCACTCTGGCAACAAAAATGATTTCATGTCTCTGATAAGCATTCTATAAATCCAGACTTTGGCATCACATTACTGACAGTATGATAAGTAAAGGAAGGAGGGTGAATTCTGATTGAGCAGGACTGGGCAAAGTCACTTTATGGTTCATTAGTGGCTTCAAAGTTTGATGTTAAAAAAGATCCAAAAGTTCTGTTTTTCTATGACTAAGAGTGGATGTCCTGAGAGGTTCAGAAAAAGTTCATGTTGCCCTTGAGCAAAAATGTTTTCCACATTTATTGCCAGAATGGAGAGAAATAGAAGAGCCAGAAATTAGTGAAAAATTCTGATCTCACTTTGTGTTTCTGGACTTCTCTGGAGTAGGAAGTACCAAAAATCACACTGGAGAGACTAATGCTTTTTTCCCATTGTTTTTGCCAGGAGGCACAAAAAGTATTTTGCATCGCTCTATGCCTAAGCTAAAAACAGACTGTAAAATTTTAGTTTTATTCAAGTTCTCAATCACATTTTGAATCACATGTGTTCTCATGACACATTTTCATTTATCCAGTTTAAACCCTCAAATACATGTATTGGAAAAAAGTACTAAGTGGAAATCATCAGCTAATCATAAAACGGATTTTTATTTGCATAGAACTTAACATGTTAAGTTATACTTTTAGGTCATGATTCCTCCAAGAGAAGTCATGACCTAAAAGTGTAATTTTTTTTTTTGAGATTTTAAAACATAATTCTTTCCTTGATTTGCCCTGAGGTGTATAAATGGTGCTAATTTTAAAAGTATTTCCTTACTATATTAAAAAACTTATATGAAGGGCGGAGCCTGTGGCTTAAAGGAGTAGAGCGCTGGCCCCATATACCAGAGGTGGCAGGTTCAAACCCTGCCAGCCAAGAAAAACTTATATAAAGACAGAAAATTCATATGAAATTAGCTGGGGGATGTATTTAGACTTTTAAAAAAATACCTAAATTTTAGTATTTATTCATTCATTTATTCACTCATTTATAAAAGATCCTATACATCTCAGATATTATTTTGAAATTGAATATCTACAGGCAATTTTCACTCATGGTATATACAATGTACCTAGTTAATTACTTCCATTACACTAGATATTTTTACATTTTTCAAGACACAGAGAAAGGGTATCATTGTTATAGTTTAAGGTACAGGTGAAAAAATAATATTAATGGGTTTCAAATTCTAGTTTCACCATGGATTTAGCTAATAGCTTTTAGCAAGTTACTTACTTTCTGATCCTTGGTTTCTCATCATGAACACAAGATAATTATATACAATTTTACTTAGCTATTCCAGGTGTGAAGGGAAATAGCCTGTGAACTGCTGAACATAATATCAGGCCCAAGGGATTGATCCACATAGAGCAAATTTTATCCCCCCAACCCGCCCCTTTTCTTTTCTACATCATTTTCAGTTTAATCTTTAAAACTAATAGTAGCTACTGAGATTATGTCGTGACCTAATATATCCATGTTGAGGGACTTTTTCTTTTCTTCTTTGTGTTTACAACAGCTAGTGCACTGTTTATCAGGATCTAACATTTATAGAATGAATACGTGATTTTTATTAACATTGGTGCAGCTCAAACATCCAGCTTCCAAACAACTGTACCTTATTCAGAATATATTAGGTTATTTTCTATATTTCAGAGTTGGTTGTCATTTTTGGTTGGAATCAACGTCGGCACTAAATTGATCTTATAGGTGCTCGGAGTTTATCTCATTATTGATAATTCACCAACCAGACTGTGAGCCCCACGAGGTCAGGAACAGCACCTGTTTTGTTCAGTGATATATCCCAAGTGTTCCTCACTTTCATAGACTTTGACTAAATATTTGCTTAATTCATGATAACATGAAAGAATGTTAATTAATGAATAAATGAACAGGTAAAGTAAGTTATGGGTGTTTGATTTTCACAGTCTATAACCATGCAATCTGCTGTGTTATTTTGGTGGCTTCAAATTTTGGTTACAGTTAGCCTTACTTTCTGGATATTATTTGGAAATTCCACTACTCATTACTCCTCAGAAGATTTATAATCTGATGTGTTTGTGGTAAAATACTCTCAATAGCCAAAATTTTAAGCCTGATTAGTCAGTGTTCAGGCTTGATAAATGCCAGCTAGGGCAACAGCAAGGCTGTATTCACGGAAATGTACAATGTACTAGATGTATTATTTATTGAAGGCCCAGGTCCCAGACCTTTATGAGATCAGATAGCTTTCTACACTTATGTATGCATTTTAGAAAAACAGCAATCAGCTGACATTTATTTTCCATTTACTATAAAGCAACCACTAGTCATGGGTTTTTCTTAAAATATCTTATTTAACTTTTTCAACAAATTATGTTTATTACCAAAAGTTTGGATTATGATTCCAACCACCAGTAATTATCTAATCCTCAATAAAGAAAATTTATGTCAACTTTTGGGCCCACAATGTCAAGCAAGAGAATGCATAATGCCACTTAGCAGATAAGTGGCCTATGATAGAGTTCAGAAGAGTAAGAGATATCACTGAGTGTCAGATTTTAATATTCATTCAGTTTTTATTATTTCATCTCTTCGGATGCATTATTTAACTTTCTTTGGCATTTATTTGATGTACATATACAAGTTTTTTCTTGGACAAAAAGGAGCTAGAGTGATTTACTCAATTGACATATATATTGCATTATTCCATTATGATCAAATGCAGTGGTTTTGTCAGTACAGATTAAAACATTAATATTTTTTCCCCAAATAGGACTAAGCTCTAGACTTTCTACAGAGTGTTGTACATTCCCTGTACAGATTTCAATGAGATTTTCCCATAATCTTATTTTGCTGACAACATTGTTTATCTACTGATGGATTCAGTTTGATAAATTATCCTAGCCATTGGTTCCTGTAGTTTGCAAGTCCAAAAAAAAAAAAAAAAAAACTATTAAACTATCTTCCAAGTTGTAAATTTTTAATGTAAACAACTTATTAAAGCACTTTTATAGGGAGCAGTTGAAGTTTTATCAATGAGAATCAATTCTTTATTTCTTCATTTTAAACATTTGCCCCCAAACGTGTTCTTATTCAATACATGGATACACATTCAAATGGAACTATGAATCTGGACTCTGATAACACACTCATGTTGATATTAATTCTTTTTAACTTTATAATTTATAGTGAAAAATCTTCTGATGGTACCAGTAGCTTTATCCATTTGCCCTTTCACTACTCACTGATAAAATACAGGGTGGTCATTAAGATCGTGTACAATTTAAAAGGACTTTATGGTCACACTGTATTTTGGTATTATTTTAAATGTTTTGTTTTGTAAAAGTGTTTCATAATCTTTTTTTTTTTTTGCTTGTACAAGAGGTCTTTATTGGTGAGGGATGCTGCAGAGTAACATTAAGGAGGAGGGAAGAGTGAGAGAGAGAGGGAGAAAGGGAAAGAGAGACTCATGATCCTTTTTAAAAAATAATTTCTCTACCAATGACTGCAATTATTTTTTATTTTCTCTAAGAGATTTCGTGAGGCATGTTTATAAATTTGGTCAACTAGGTATTTTGCATTTTCACTCCTCACAAAATGAATATGAGGTGTCACTTCATCCAACATTTTTAGCATCGGCATCAAAAAGCCACCCGTAAATTCTTTCTTTTCGTTTAACTATTAAAAATTGCAATGTTTTCTGAGAAATGCAGGTGATTTGTGCAGATCTTGCACTAATTCACACATACTATCAAATTATACTTCCTTTTTTGTGCAAAATCAGAAAATGTGCCAGGCTGAAGTTTCTTATTAAATTTTTTATGTTCTCCTGCAGATTCAGAAGAGTAGTTCTTATTAAACTTAAAAGGTAGCTTAAGAAATTTATAGCAACCTTTTTGTCTCTCTGTTCTGGCTGTGTTGCTTTAGTGTTTCTTATAAATATTTAAACTTATTAATAACAGATGACTATGTATTTCACACTTAATAGAGAGAAAAATGTGAAATGTCTATTGTATAGAAGAGGAGCAATTCCACGTGTCCAAGAAAATGATAATAAACTGGTAATTATGCCAAAGCCAGAATGTTTGACGTGTTGGATGACAAGACCATTTGTCATTCAAAGTAGGATAGTCTTGCATGTGAAAGTGGATACTATTAAAAATTATACCAGGACAAATTCAGGAACCAGGACTACCTCAATCAAAGCAGGATGTGTGCTGGACACACTGTAAGGAACGCACACGAAAGCTGCCTGGTCTGTGTTAACACGGGACAGCTGTCAGATCGTAGAGTTTGTTCTCATCACAGAAATGCAGGACAATTAGCCTGGGCTAATGAATTAATGTGAGCATTTATAATAATAATTATTTTACTCTTTACTAGCCAGAAACAATATTTTGATTTTACCACTGGGTTCAGCAGAGAAGCATATAATGGTCATTGTACTTGAGATGATTCTTCTTCCATAAATGGGACACATAAGAAATGTCATGTATCATGTTTCTCTTTAAGTCAAAGTAAATCTGATGATAAGGCCCCATATCTTAGAACTAGCAAAAGTTAAGTTTTAGTTATTAAGTTATTCCTCTCTTTAAATTCAGATTATTCAAGGTCAAAGGGCATTTTGTCCTTACTGAGTTATCCCTTAGAGGTCAGAGACCCTTGGTGACAAGATGTCCTATCTTTCTGTGTCTTCTAAAGCAAAGGGGAATTTGATAAGTTTGGAGTACCAGTGACTGGAAGCAGGCTCCCTTGATTTGTGTCCTCGTCATTTCCCTGGGAGCGTCAAGGCTCTTGGTCTGCTTTCCTCAGAGAAAGAGCAAGTCTCTGTGTCTTTCCTGTGGATTGAGGTGAAATGTCTTCCTACTGTCTGTCTGCTTCTCCCACTTTTTTATGATCCCCATGACATTATTTTCAAGTGGCTTAAAAAAGTCAGAAAGAGAAATTTGGGGCAGAACACACAGCATAGACTTTTCCTGAGTGTGAAGTGTCTGCTTTGCTTCTTCAAATAGAGGGAATATAGAACCAGAACCAGACACAGATTACTGTCTCAGCAGGCTCATATGCGATTCTGTGACTCCACCATGATCCCAGGAGTAAATCAGGCCTAGATGGACTTTCTTTTCAGATTGGACACCTCTCCCCAAATTTACAATTACAAAAAAATGCCTACTCAATCTAAACTGGTCTCATGTTGTGGTTTCTTGACCCTCCTCCAGCATGGAGAAGACAAAGGGAGGGAGAGAGAAAGTCTTTTGAGGTGCAAAATAAAAAAGGAAAGATACCAGTAACCCTTGTGATCCAGCCCTATTGATGTAGAAGGCATTGGCAGTGGAAAGACAGAGTTGTCTTTTTTTCTACCTTGTGTCTACAACCAAAATAGCACTTCAACATCATTTTCAAGTTAAACCTTTACTAGCATACTTTAGCATATGATATTTGGAATAAACCAACCCCCAATAATGTGTACTTATGACAGGATTGAACCTGGCAATCACAGCCTCATCTTTCAAAAAACAAAAACAAAAACAGATAAAATGCATCAACTCTGTAGTGGGGGATAGGTGCTGGCATGTTGAGCGTGCCACTGACCCACTGTTAGTGGGAAAGTCTACTTTTGGTACAAAATTTTAACATCCCCTCCATCCTGTGGATGTATTTATCAACCCCTGAGACATCAATAAGGAACAGCAGAATAAAATTATGTTTCTTCAACTGAATTTTATAGTTGCAAATTTTGCTCTTGATTGATACAATCTTTATATTAAAATGCCAAATTGGATGTTTTCATTTCATTTATTGTGTATTCATTTTATTTATTGTGTGTATGTGGGCTTCCATTTACTTCTTTCGGTATATTTTTTCCTTCCATAAAAGTAATCCCATCTATTTAGGTTTACAGAACAAATTTGACAGAAACTTTGTTAGTTCAATAACTGACAGTGGGACACAAATATTATAGCAAAAGGCATCATCATTGCCCCATATTTAGTTCACATCTATGTGCATAAGAAATGTGGATCTATATCAGTGTTATATTATTTTAAAAGAATTAGGGTAGGTGTAATCTCTTAATTAGATGCTATTGTGATAGATAAGAGGGAGGGGAAGAAGAGAGGTGGGAGGAGGATGGAGGGTGCTCCCACCTAATGGGCACAATGTAAGGGTATAGGGCATACCTCTTAGGCGTACAATAGAGACTATATCTAACAAACACAAACATTGTAACCTAATTGTTTGTACCCTCACATTAATCTGGAAAAAAAAAAAGAGTACAAATACATCAGACATGTTTTTAAATATCTGTATCATAGATTATATGATTGGTTAATTGCATAAAACATTTGGCTTATCTTAGGTCAAGTTGAATGTTTTGTACATAGTTTTATATAAGCATATGAAAATGAAGGAAGAACTACTTAACAGGGTAACAATTCACTAAGGCTTAAAGGACAAGATTTTGAATGAGGGAATGCTGTACTAAAAATGACTAGAAGAGTTTGTCAGTGGTGAAGAGAAGACAGTGTTAAAAAATAAAACAAAGCCAAAATGAAAGGAAGATATCCGATCAAAGACTAGTGTTACCAGTGCAATAATGAAAAGATTGATTAAGTTGAATGATGTCAAGTTGATAAAATAGTAAGAACTTTTTTTTGAGACAGAGCGTCAAGTTGTCGCATTGGGTAGAGTGCAATAGTATCATAGCTCACAGCAACCTCCAACTCAGGCTCAAGCAATCCTCTTGCCTCAGTTTTTCTATTTTTGGTAGAGAAAATGTCTCACTTTTGCTTAGGCTGGTCTTGAACTCATGAGCTCAGTCAATCCAACAGCCTTGGCCTCCCAGAGTACTAGGATTATAGGCATGAGCCACTGAGCCTGGCCCCAAATATTAAGAACTTAAAAGTGATGTTAAAAGCATTTAAGATTACCCAATTTCTCAAATTAATTGATTATAAAATATTATTGAAAGAGAATTATAAGATTTTCAAGCTTAAAGAGACATAGTGGTTTCAGATGAGGAAAGGAATCTCAGAAAGTGAGATGTCAATGTTTTCACAGTAAGTCATAGGAAGTAGAAATTTCAGAAAGCATATTTTTTTTACAACTCTCAATTGTGTCTCAATATTTTCTATAATTGAAATATGGAAAAGTAAAGCAGAACTTTCTGGAATGTTGAGCAGAACTTCCCACTGTGAATCTACAGGGCATTGTTTGCAGAACTTGACTACTTTTTAATTATAATTACACGTACATTTCCCAAAAAAAGAATTATTATTTAACTCTGAATAAATGGTTCCAGAGCTCATTTATATTCACCCAAGGCCAACCAATTTCCTCTATCCATCCGGTCAAAGCTCTGGACTTGGACACAGCTTTGCAGACAGCAGGTGCCCATGTGGTATGGCCAGGAGCCTTTCTTGGCTCCATAGTCACTGCTCCTCTTCAGTGGAACTTGGACAAAACAAAAAAGTACAGTCTTCCAAGTTCCATGTTTTCTTCTGTAAGTCAAATTACTAGGAGAAAATTACTATTACTCTATCCTCAACCACATATCCAGCAAGCTTTCACTGACTCCTCCACTTAACCTAACATTTGTGGTAGCCTCCATTACATTTTGACCTCAATTTGAATCCTGGACTTCTCACTGTCACATCTTTCATCTTCATCTTACTTAAAGGGTAAAGTTGATCGTTGAAGTTAGATCTCTGATCTATTTGGAATTGTGCAGAGATTCTCCACAGGATATGGCCTGAAGTTCAAACGTCCTAGGATATCATACAAAGCCTCACTGTCCTCACTCTGTGTTCTTCTATAATTTAGTTTCTAGCAACACTCTCTTTCTCCTATAATTTAGTCATTCAGACATGTAGAAATAGCGTAACTGGTGAATATACTGATGGATAAATGAACAACTAACTGGCTCCATTACTAGTAGTTCAGTATCTTTGCAAGTATGTGTCTTCTGACGAATTTTTCATTCATTTCTCTTCAACTGTGAAAATTCCGTTCCTCTTGGTATTTTTATCATAGTGTCTGATGAACTCCAGCTACTTAAAAAAACATATGCTGAATGAATTAATTAAACTCTGTCCCAAGTCAAATTTGTTTTCTTCAAATGGAATAACTTAATCCCCAACTAGAAGTATTTTCTCCCTACCTCAAGTCCCCCAAATATTTACTTCTTACAAAGAAGATTTGCTGAACAACATAGTATAGCTTCCTTATGTTTATTAGAAATTATTTAACTATCTCACTGTTTAAACTAAAAACTGTATCATGTTGTTTTGTTTCCTTAATTAGACTGTGAGATTTTGAATTCTTGGTGATTGTAACTAATTTTTTCTTCCCTCGATGCCTTCACACATGGTCAGTGTTCAATAATCGTTACTTGAATGGTCTGATACAAAAGAAAAAGGCAGGTGTCTGTCTCCAGTTAATGGTGACATTAAAGTTATGAGCGGTTGAATTAAACATGACTTCTTTAAGCTACAGAGCATTGATAAAGGAAAAAAAAATGAAGAAATACCAGATAATATTGGGAAACCTATACCTGTAAAGTGCTGGGGGAATATAAAATATGGAATTTATTGGAGAGGGGAGGAAAAGTTAGAGAAGATTCCTACAAGGAGTAGATTTAGAACATTCTCTTTAATTAAGATTACTGAAAAACTGAAGAATGAATTCCATGAGAGTTTGTGGAACAAGGTAAGAATTATCAGAAGAATTACAAGGAAGAGGAAGCAGTGAAAGAGGAAGTGGTTTGGCCTGATGAAAGAAGTCATGTTGTAGCTATCGAAATACAGGGGCAAACAGATGGGAATGAGCATTCAATAGAAAGATTAAAAAAGAGGGAAAAAAAATTTCCAAGAGCCAAGTTCTACTTATTTTCTAATAACTAATTCATCCTTATAAAATATAAGGTTCATTAAATGAACCTACTCCAGCAGTGTTCCTATTTGTCCTGAAACCATGTGAAATACAACAAAAACATCATAAGTAATGTATTCCCAAAGGAAACAGACGAATATGTTCCATTGCATTCTGTTAAAAACCCAGCAAAGAGATACTGACATAAAAATATGATTACTTTGCATCACTTCATCAGACGTTTGAGCAGCTACTAGGGATTGATGACCACAATAGCAGCTCCTATTTTGAGTATGTCCTGGTTTTCATGCAGTGACTATAGTGCAGGAATTTAGTGGTCACTCCCTCTGCTTGTGAAAGAAAAAACAGATCTTCACCAAATAGCTTTGGTTTGGTGGATCCCCATCCCAGCCACATCTGCTTCCGTGGCTATTTATGTGAGGTGGAAAATGGAAACTTAACAACCTCATGTAGTGACTGTGAACTGTGCCTATTCAGTGAAAGTTAAAAACTTTCAGAGCTGGAAAGAAACTAAGCTGACGACGTTAGAAAAATGTGTATATTTAGTAACATAAAGAGCCCACAAGAAACCACCCCTGGGAATTTGTAAAAGTCAATCCCATCTTTCCAAGATGAAAGAGAGAAATCTCATCGACTGCTCTGTAACAACGCCTTGGAACAACCTGACTTCTTGAATTAAACGCAAGAATAGCAGTCAGGAACGTCAGGCTGCATCCCAGAAGTGATGAAGTCTCTGGCTGAAAACAATGTGTAAACAAAACATGAAATAGAAAACAAAATGAGCTGAAAGACTGGGAAAATCTACTTGATTATGCTAAATGAATGTGTTTTACCTCAGAAACTGGAGCCAAAAGGAAAACATAACACACATCGACTGCACAGACCCTTGCTTGCTAAGCCAGGGAAAATAAACTGTCAAACTCAAACTAACAGCCATGTGGAGAGGGTGGCCACAAAAACACAAAAACTTTCCTTTCACCGGCCATTTTTTAATAAAGAATTTCAATTATTCATACCACGGATATTACCTCCCCAGAGCATTCCCCCTTTCTATTGTTAATTTGATTAACCACATGCCTTATTTTTAAAAATAAAATAATACAGTATAGGTTAAGATGCAGTATGCTTTGAATCTGCCTCTTCTTTACTGCCTTCTTCTTCCCCAAAAGAACTCATCATAAAATTTGATATACAAATTTCCCATCCCTTTAAAATGTTTGTATATACAAACGCATACATTCACAAATGTCACACTGTTAATAACATTATACTGTATATTGTCTATCACTTTCTAAACTCAGATTACACTTTTAAAATCTACCTTACACCTTTTACCAAGTAGGCAGAATTGTGCATATGAGTAGAGTATATATTATTGATCCATTTTCTGCTGAAAAATTTTGAGTTATTTCCATTTATTCCACATTACAAATAGGACTGCAGACATCCTAACATATATCCTGCACAAAGATGCATAGAGTATTGATTTTTTTTCACTTTGCTGTATAATCTAATTTAATTGCCACACCAAGCCTAGAAAAAATGTTGCTTTATGGGCATTACAAAAATTACTATATTATATCAGAAAGGTTAAGAAACATTGTCAAGTTCACACAACTGATCAGAGCAATAAAGCTGGGCTCACATTTTTATCTATTGTTAAAATTAAAATCTTGTTTGTTCATTTATTCATGTGCTTATTTTCTGTCAAATCCACTAGAATATGAATGTCATGAAGATAAGAGACCTTGATTTCTGCCTTGTCTGTGTTGTATTCCCCTGCACCTGGAATAGAAGAGGTGTTCAGCAAGGACTTGTTAAGTGAATGAACAAACACACCAATAAATAAACACAATTATTCCCCCTGTATACTGCAGAACCCAGAAGAGTGAAGAATGAATTCGAGTCTAAGATCCCTGCATAAATTAGTTGTAATTCAAGATAATTCCACGTTATAGAGCCCAGAAATGCTGTCTTGGGTTGGGCTCCCCACCAAGTCTCCATGTGTGCTCAGACTGGGAATTTGCAGATGTGTATATTGGTTGGGTGACCCTTGGATCATTTTAGACAACGTACAAAGGGTTTGTGGTTCTGAAGGAGAAATCTGGAAAGTCCAAGTCAGTAAAGTTCAGTGGCTTGGTTATTTCTGTTTGTTTTATAAACTTTGGGGGAAAAAATAAGTTTGTAAAGTTATAGCCACAGATTTCATGACACATCATTCTCTTAAAAGTGAGTAATTAAAATAATATGAATTGCTGGCACTTTCAACTACATGAATAGTACTGATTCTGGGAAAAAGAGTTTAGCAATCTACTGTCTTTGAGGATGTTGGTAAAGATTTTTTAGTCCCTTTGTTCTTTGCTAGATATTGGTTAAGACATGAAGAAAATGCTGTTACTGTTATTGGGTTTCAGGACTGTTGACAGCATTGGAGTCACTGGAATTATGCGTTTTATTCTACAATATTGTCCTGAAACTGAATGAGTAACACTAATTTACAGAGAATGATTGAAGTTTATTACATTTGCCAGTTATGTCATTGTCCTTATCCTAGCAACTTTCTAAAATGCACTGATTTTTTTTGTAATCTTAATGCATTTAGTAAAACTAATAGTCTGATCTTTCTTTAGGTATGTATGATCTTTGTACGTCTTAGAATCATCTAAATTGCAGTAAGTTCCTGAAAGTTTTCATTAGAAGTTGCCCCAAATCTGTAGAAGTCAGAGGACATACCCTAGAATGTACTTTTCAATAAATGCACCTTTTCTGTCAATCTGTTTGGGTTAGCTCTACTCTAAGATTTTAAACATGGAGTCCCAATTAAGTAATTTCTATGGGATTACTCTTTTACTAGGTTGAGCATGATATAAACCAATATGGACTATAAAAATTCACACATTCATGTTTTCGACTTTTATAGAAATAATACTTTATTAATAATATTGAAATTCTATCAGTATGAAAACAAAACAAAAAATACTTCTACAAAAACAGAAATGATAACTCTATAGCATGCTGCAGAAATTACAGCTTCTGATTTATTCGTGATAGAATGATTAGGGTTGAGTGTTTTAAATTGGTAAATATTTTGTAATCTGTACTTTCCTCAAATATATGATATTCTGATAGCTCTGTATAAATTATATTGGCTTACTCAATGAAAAATGAGCTCTTCTTACTTATATTTTAAACTTTTTATATGGAGATTTTCAAATAAAGGTAAGAGTTGCAAACAGCATAATGAACCCCATGAAACTATCACCCGGGACCTGCACACAGATAATTTTATTTCATCAGTATCTTTCCACACATTTAACTTTATGCATTCCTAGTACAAAAATTGAACTATAGAAACACCACTTACTGGTAGGCAGAAAATCTGGGTCAAAGTCTTTGTTCTATCATGGAGAAATCCTCTAGTTTCTCCACAACTTGCTTACCTCCGTGCAACATCAGGCACATATGACCAAATGCCTTTACACTCTCTTTGCAATCTTGTTTCACACACACAGCTGTAGTAGTATATCTTGAGTCATTGTAATCCAATGAACACACCCTGAATCTTCAGTGATCTTTCTCTTTCCAGACACTTGGATATAATCTACCTACACCACAAAGGCAAAATTATAACCAACATAAAAAGGAAAATGGACTTACAACAAGATAGTTCTTCTAGCCATATTTAAGCAATCATTACAACAGCATCAATACTTTAAAGTGCCAATGTGCAGGGTCAGGTGTGGTGGCTCATGTCATAATCTTCGCACTCTGGAAGGCCAAGGCAGGTGGATCCCTTGAACTCGGGAGTTTGAGACCAACTCAAGTAAGAGTGAGACTCCATCTCTACAAAAAAAAAAAAAAAAATTGAAAGACTAGCCAGGAGTTATGGCAGGTGGCTATAGTCCCAGCTACTTGGGAGGCTGGGGCAAGAGGATCTCTCTCTTTTTTTTTATTAAGTCATATATACATAGATCATGAATATATTTATGCCTTTGTGGGATTCAATGTATTGATTATTTGTACAAATTGGAGTGCTTACATCCTACTAATTAACACAGTTTTCACCTCATTTACTTAATCATAGTGTTAAGACACTTGTGTTCAATACTTGATAGATTTGACTAGCACTGTTGCAATATGCTTCATAGGTGAGGTCCCACCATTAACCCAGGGTGTCAGGATGGCCAAGTGGTCTAAGGTGCCAGACTCAAGAGGATCTCTTAAGACCAAGAGTTTGAAGTTGCTGTGAGCAATGATGCCATAGCACTCTACCCAGGATGACAGAGTGAGACTCTCTCTTAAAAAGATAAATAAATATAGCTGGGCATTGTGGCGGGCGCCTGTGGTCCTAGATGCTTGGAAGGATGGGGCAGGAGAATCACCTAAGACCAAGAGCTAGAGGTTGCTGTGAGCTGTGTGGCACCACAGCACTCTACTGAGGGTGATAGAGTGAGACTCTGTCTCCACAAAAAAAATAAAAATAAAAATAAATAAATAAATAAATAAATAAAAAGAAAAGGAAAAGAGTAGAAAAGAAAAGAGAAAGATGCTGATGTACAAAACAGAAGCACCAGCTAGGTTTAATTGATTATATAATCAATACAAATAAAAAATCATTGAAAACAAAACTTAAAATATCATAAATATGCTAGAATAATAAACATTCTTAAATAATCTGATGGCATTTTTCAAGCAGTGTAAAGTTATAAAAAAATAGTTCCCTCAGAACAAAATGTCCTGAAATTTGTATTAATGGAATCAAGTTTCAATTAATTTAACAATTAAGATTGATTACACTGGCGGAATTGAAGGGGTTTCGGCTTGAGGAATGAAGAGGCTTGACACAGAGTCTGTGCTGGGAGACTGAGGAGCCCAGGGAAGAGTTCTCTTGAGCAAACCTCTGGTCGTATTTATTATCACAAATCAGGAAGAAGTAGATAAAAGCTCCTTAGCAGATATCAGAACTGATAGGGAGGACGCAGAGAAGATCAGATAGAATGTTTCCACTTTATTTTTGCAAAACCACAGAGCTTGAGCAGGACCTTTGCCTCCAGCAGTAAGAGACCTTGGGAACTCTGAGAATCTTTATGGCCACACCTTAATATCCATTCTCTCTTAGAGAACAGTTTCTGCCCTCCGCATGTACACAACTCACATGCCATTCTCGTAACTCTTTAGGTCTGTAAAGCAGAAAGTTAACCCATGCTCAAGGTCAGGGAACAATTTTCCCTACACAGAAAGGTTAGTCAGTGAAATACAATTGCCCCCATGTCATGGGTGGCCACAGTTTGCTTGTCAGTAACTGTAGTGACAAGACCTGTTCTGCCTTCATTGCTCCATCCCCACCACCTAGCAGAGAGCATAGAACAATTAAAAAAAATTATGAGTGAATGAATGACTTTTAGATCATTATATGCTATGAAAGAAACACAAATATAACAAATATGAATCATGCCTTTATGATTATTTAGTTTAGACTTATTTAAATGATTTTTGCTCATGTTCAAATACATTTTTGATGGCAATTCTGTTAAAACTGCCTCTATCTCTCTATCCAAGTTTGAATAAAAGTTGACATGAGTGTAACCATTTTTTTGGGAAGTTAGGTACACTAAAAATACAAAAGATACAAATTGAGAAGATGGAACTGTGTTACGAGATGAAACTGATAGAGAATAAATATGAGACCTTCATTCATGCACAGTCAACAGAATTCCCTGGTATGAAATATGGGAGAAAATGCTTTAGTAGCTTTTGATTATCAATACATTCAAGATCCACTAAGAGGAAAATGTATTTTTTAACTTCATTAAGAGAAGACCTATAGGTAAAACTAGGGAGGCATTAGTCCAATTTTATACTGATTAGTCAATGCTTGCCCTATTTCTTTCAGTTATAAGTACTTTTATTTAGAGGGACTAAGATAAATTAACCTATATTTACAGAAGAATAACACAAAATCAAATATGAAAAATGCTTAAAGAAAGTAGAAATATTTAGCTTAAAGCATGTGACACTTTAGTAGGAAGCATGTAACAATTTTATTTTATTTTATTTTATTTATTTATTTAATTATTTATCTATCTATCTATTTATTTATTTGTAGGCAGAGTCTCTCTCTGGCCCTGGCTACAGCATAGCTCACAGCAACTTCAAACTCTTGGGCTCAACAGATCCTCTTTCCCAAGCCTCCTGAGTAGCTGAGACTACATGAACCCACCACAGTGCCTAGCTAGTTTTTCTCTTTTTAGTAGAGATTGGGTCTTGCTCTTGCTCAGGCTGTTCTCCAGCTCCTAAGCTCAATCCACCTGACTCAGACTCATATAAAAATTTTAAAGATATGTTGGTGGATTTCAAAAAGAATTTCTCGTTTTTACTTTCCTAATCAGTCTCATGTTAATCTTTCTCTCTCCATACCACCATCATGGCTTGTCTGGGCACACAGTAATCTCTTGCCTTCTATATCAGCTCTGCTCGCCACTCTCTAATTCCATTATCAACTTAGCAGGTAGAGATTTTCATCTAATCGGACATATGCGATGTGAACAGAAATGACAATAGAGCTCACATTTATTATTGTTGCATTTGATCCTTACAACATCCTGTGGCATAAGTGTCATCAACCCAACCTTTTCTGAGATTGAAAAAAATCAGATTGCTAAAAACTTCCCACTGACTCACTCAAAGACACATGGTTAGGAAGTCGTGAATCTATGATTACAAATCAAGTCTATCTTATTTCAGATTTTATGCTTTAAGAGTAACCACATTTCTGTGGATCCTGGGACTAGTGAAAATATGAGTTTGGGAATGAGAGAGAATATGTTGTCTTCAAAAGAGCTCTTGAATTATTCACCTATCCTCATGTGACAAATTACCCAAGACTTGGTGAAAAGAAGTCTTGCTTTGTCACTGTTGACCTAAAAGCTAGGGAGGATGGGAGATTCCGCTATTGTGTTTTGGGGAAACACATGTAAGGCTTTGGAATGTCCTGAAACCACCATGCTAAGAGGAATATAACCCAGCTACATACAGTGACCATGTGAGTGAGGACATCTGGGAAGTGGATGTTTATTCAGTTGGTCCCACCCAAATGAGCCACCCAAGCTAGTGTCACCACCAGCAGAGACAAATTGCACAACTTGGTAGCATTAAACTGCAAACATGTATTATCTTTCACAGTTTCTGTGAAGTATATGTCTTATTCATTAATGTATTTCATCTGCCTAGTGCCTGGCACAAAAAAAGAAACTCCATTTTTTTGTTGTTGTTTTGAGACAGAGTGTCACTTTGCCCCCTTCAGTAGAGTACCATGGCATCATAGCTCACCGCAACCTCAAACTCTTTGGGCTCCGGTGATCCTCTTGCCTTAACCTCCCAAGTAACTGAGACTACAGGTGCCTGCCACAACACCTGGCTATTTTCAGAAACTGGGTCTTGCTCTTGCTCAGGCTGGTCTCAAACTCCTGAGCTCAAGCAATCCACCTGTCTTGGCCTCTCAGAAGAAACTCTATTATCATTTAAATAAATACTGAATGAACCAAAATATAAATGGGTATACAAGTGATTGAAAGGGTAAGTATTATGGAGGTGGATAATATTTTTATTCATGATTGTTTTTGGTGGGGGTATCTCTGAAGGCTTCATAAAGTCTCACAAACAAGAATTTTTGTTGGTATTTTACAATGGATATGAGGAGCCACTGCCAGGTTTGAGCCGAGGGGTGCTTTGTTGTGAATTAGGTTTTAACACCAAGATGGTTGTAGTAAGAATAGCCTTGCAAGGGTTAACCCCGCTCTCCTCCAGCTTGTTCTCAGGTCTGAAGTTCACTGCTTCCAAAGAGCTTTTGCACATCTTCTATACATATTTTCTATACCCAATATGTAGTGAAATAATTGGATAAAGGAATGTATAAATTATATGAGGAATAAGAAAAAAGTTAGTTTTTCTGCAGATTTTTTTTTATCATATAGATACTTTTAGGCTCTAAAGATCATGTGGCCCAGAGTAAGTTAAATTTCAGTTGACATCACAATGCATTGTCAAACTTTATTGGAATGCTTTAATTATATTTGATAATGTATGTTCATGCTCTGTTTTATTTTCAGATGCTTAACTGGGCAATGCAGTCTTAACTTCAGGTTGAAATTTCTCATGCTTTATCTCAGGCTAACTGTAAATGAAATTTGTAAAGTTTGAATAAAATTCTGTTTACTCAAAAAAATTTTTTAAAAAGAATAAAGTTAGCTAATTAAAGAGTGGACGAATTAAATAGAGGACTGACATAAGACTATTTAAAAATGTCCAATGTTGCACAGCCAAGCTTGGATGAACTCAGGTCAGAGATTTCTGAGAGACACAGGATGTCGCAGGGCAGACGGGGGTTACCAGGGATCTTGACTCAGTGAATGTATGTGGCCTACTCTAAGGAAAATCAAGCTATCTATGCAATTGAAAGTTATAACATTCAAAATGTCTTTCTTTTAGCATGCGGTAAACAGGTAAAAATTAGTCATGAGTTTTTAATGAAATAAAACACTTATTGTCTATAAGAAATGAAGCTCTGAGAACAAAAAAATTAAATATAGGATCATAAATTTTTAGAAATTCCCCCCCTTCAGATAAAGACATGTGTCATTCTAGCATGCAATCCTTCCCAGGAGAGTCCTGCTGGAAAAACTCAGGTTTCAGCCATCATGGCTCATACAATAAAGTAATCAAGCACATATTTGAGTTTCTACTCAAAGTTGTTTATCTATCTGGAACTTGGGCAAATGTTCAGAAACTCAAAATTGGCTCTGAAGTAGCCTATTATATCATTGTTTAATTCCTTTTGACAGTTGGGTTTCCTTTAAAATGCAGTGGAAAACGCAAGGGTATTAAAAATGCTCAAAGTACATTTTGTTTGGCAGCAATGTATTCTAACGTACATAATAGTCAGCATGTGGGAAAATAAAGGAGAGTCAGTCTGACTTTGGGGTTACTGTTGTAGAGTAGCCTGAGCTACTAATGTGAATATATAGTCAACGCGGTCGATGCTCATGTAATCATTCATTTAATAAACAGGTATTGAGATGATCATATGTGTCATGTCCTATTCTATATACCCAGGAAAAAAATCAGTGAATAAAATAATAATTACTTCCTTTTTCCCTCATGGGAGAAATAGAAAATGAATAATAATGATAAAATGCATTATATGGTGTGAGAGAAGGTGGGAATAGTGCAGTAGAAATAAAGGTAGAGTACAGTAAGGGATATTGAGTGTCTAGGTGGAAGGCAGAAGAGGATGTAGCATAAATAGGGTGGCCACATTGAGCTTCCGAAGGAGGCAACTGAACGAAGAGTTGCACATGTAAGGGAAAAGTATTTCAGCCAAAGGGAAAAACTTATGTACAGAGATGGGAAATACTTAGCCGGTGTGAGCAACAGCAAGTTACATTATGAGGCAGTAACTCTTTTAGGAGGGGAGTGAGTACTACAAAGTCAGTCTGAGAAGTTACAATGTTGTTGGTGGGAGTATCTCTGAAGGCTTCATAAAGCCTCACAAACAAGAATTTTTGTTGATATTTTACAATGGATATGAGGAGTCATTGCCAGGTTTGTGCCGAGGAGTGCTTTGTTGTGACTTAGGTTTAAACACCAAGATCAGCCTTGCAGGGGTTAACCCCGCTCTCCTCCAGCTTGTTCTCAGGTCTGAAGTTTCTGCCTCACTGCTTTCAATTTCTCCATTCATCATCTTCTGATGCAGCTTCTCACATGATTCGAACAAGTTATTTGGAACACATCATCTTCATTCGCTCTCTGGTTTTGAATGCCATATAACTTAGTCATAAACAAAGAGCTTTAGCACATCCCAGGAATTGAGTGAACAAATGCACATTTTTTACCCCAACGTCTGCGTTTGTGGTCTCTCCATTGGTAAATCATAAGCATCGAAAATATTAATGCTTTAACTAAATGTTTACTGAAAGTCTAGTGAATATTAGATACTGTTCTATGACTTGGGCGGTCAGTAGCAAACAATAAAAGCAGGACCCTTGGTAAGCTCACAGTGAAATTCAAAGTAGTATATGTAGCATACACTGTACCTTAGAAGGCTAGCTCTCATCAACAGAATTCGGATTTTATTTCAAAGAGGTAGAAATGGGAGTAATCGTGGTCCAGCATATCACCCTCTTTCCTAGAAGTCATAGTATCCAAGGTCAAAGGAATTTTCAGATCCAGTTATGTGATTTTGAAAGGGGAGGATATTCTTCCTATTTTTAGCAGTCATCAATTCTTTGTGTGTGTGTGTGTGTGTGTGTGTAAGAGTAATTCTGGTTTAATTTTGGTTTCCTCCATTACCATAGAGCTCATGTGAATGAAAGGAAGATAATCTCTGCCCTCTTTAGGTCCCAGCAGAAGGGATCTAATAGCCACAGTGTATACTTTGGTCTTCAGGTCAAAGTAATGGGAGAAAATGATTTCTGAGGACCTAGAAGAAAGAGTTTTCTTTTATTTCCCAAAGAGATAAAGGATGATGCGTTTTAGGGTAAAGGAAAGGAGAAGGATCCACCTTGCAAGAATTTACTGTTAGAGCAGAATAAGGAAGGATTACTGAGGACAATTTCTTGGGAGGAGTTAATACCCAGGTGCCTTTTATAAATGAATAAGGCAAAGAGAGAGAAGTCAGTCATTAGAAACAGGTCTGCCACTATTAATGGTAATAATGTCTGCTAACATTGACTTTTTGGTATCTCTCCATTGTGCTAAAACGTTTGAAGATACTGTTTCATTTAATCCCTGTAACAACAACATGTATACTTTTTATAAATGGGGAAATTGAAGCAAATAAAATTTAAATAGCCTAGCCAGTTTAAAACATGAAAGTAGTTGCATGTGAGAACTCAAGAAAACACTTTGACTCTAGGACGCAGGTTCCAATGTACCTTATACTTCTGGCTTTCAGAATTTAGGACTAAAGTAAATATTCTGTAATTGCAGAATGGTAAGTATTTTTTTTTAATATCTGGAGCTTTGGATATGAGAAGTAGTGGAAATAAGACAAGGATAAAATCAAGGATAAAAGGGTAAAGTGCTTATAAGTTTTAGGTCTAAAAATGTAATTTCTTACAAAATGAGATCCTAGGTTATAAAACTTGGATCTCTCTATGACACATCTGACCACCAGAGCACATCCACATCATTTACAGGCTAAGAACTTAGATTAAATATTATGGAAATTCTGGAGGCTCATCAACTGTATACACAACTTGCAGTAATATAAATATACGTGAGATGTATTAAACGTTACCACACGTAGCTCATGGTGTTCCTAAAGGATCATACACAAAAACAAACTTTTCCATGCATACAGAATATCTTAGATACATATTTTAATGGATGGCAAAGTCTGCAGAACATCACAAGTGGACATATAGCAAACAATTGTTTTCTTGTGTAAACAAGAATTCCTATAATATGAAGGAAGTTTATGTTAATTGGTTTAGCTATTAAACCGATCATACTCAGAAACAATTTTGCCTGACTTTATCTAGATTGTATTTCTAAAAATGAAAACATGTTTATAGAAGCAATTATTCATTGCTGGTCAAAAGACAAAATGTTAAAACAACTTGGTAAGACACTTTGACAGTCTCTTACAAAGCAAAAGACAGACCTAGCACGCCACACAGCAATCATGCTTTCATGTACTCACCCACATGGGTAAAAATTTTATGTTCATATAAAAATCTGCTTGCAAATGTGTGCAGCAGTTTTATTCATAACTGCTAAACATTAAAAGCAATCAAATGTCCTCCAATAGAATAATGGATTTAAAAATATGGTACATCCATACAAATGAATATTACTCAAAAAAGAAAAAAAAACACTATAACCCACAAAAAGACAAGGAATAACCTTGAATGCCTATTGTGAAGAAAAAAAAAAACAGCCTAAAAAGGGTATGTACTAAATGATTCCAACCATAAGATGTGTTATCAAAGGCAAAAGTATAGAGAAAGTGAAAGAATTAGTGGTTTCTGAAGGTTCAGAAGAAGGGAAGCCCGGCTGATTAGGTGGAGATACTCACAGAGCACTGTAAAGTGTTGGAACTATTCGACGTGATAGTGTAGTGACACCTGCATGGTTGTGCATTTGTTAAAACCTATCTTGGGAGAAATTACCAGGAGGGATGTAAGGTATACAGAGAATTTCTGTACTTGCTGCACAATTTTTCTGTAAAAACTGAAATGTACAGGCGAGGCTTTTGACTCAGCCAATAACCCCAGCGTTGTGGAATTCTGAAGCAGGAGGATCCCTTGAGGCCAGAGGTTGAGACAGTGGGCAACATAGTGAGACCCCATCTTTGCAAAAAAATAAAAAAATAAATTAGCCAGGCATAATGTGTGGACATGTAGTTCCAGCGACTGCGTAGGCTTAGGCAGGCAGAGATCGCCTGAGCTCTGGAGTTGAAGGCTGCAGTGAACTATGAATGTACCACTACACTTCAGCCTGGGGGACAGAGCCAGATATTGTCTCCTAAAGAAAATGAAGTCTATTAACATTAAAAATATAATAGTAGAGACTTTTGGAGGAACATAAGTCAAGAAAAATTGAATACTAAAATTAGAATAAGTCTTAAAACTTCAAAATTCAAGGGCCCCCAGAAGAGTCTCTATACATGTATTTGCTCATTTTAGAGACTCAAGGCCAGAAAGCTTAATGACTTCCCATGTGGCCACAAAGAATGCAGGTGGGAGAATGTGGAAGTGAACCCATTTCACGTGACCTATAGTTCATAATGCCTTGCAAGCCAGCAAAGGACGGATGCGGTAGTGTGAAAGAATCAATGATGCAGAATCACCAAGCATGAAGTTTTTTTGAACAGTGGTGAAAATGTGAATGTACAATGTATATTCCCTAAAGGCCTTTAATCTCCCCAATAATTATCCATATTTTGAAAACACACACAAACACACACATGCAAACATCTACTCTTATGAGCTTTGAGGATGTTTCATATAAAGGAATAAAGATGAACTCCTAGAGCAAGGTAGAATATGCCTAGATTTTAGTTTCCTCATATAAGATTCCTTTTAGTTGCTAGATTGCTTTTATGGAGGGGACCAGGAGTGGCAATCTCTGAACAATTTCTGACTTGTATAATCGCCTTCTTTCTAAAATCTAGCATCTGTGTAAAGTTTTGTAACTTGCCAGATCCCATATCTGGACATGACAAATTTCAGCTGAAAAAATATGTTGTGAAAAACCATTCAGATGTCACATCCTACTGGGGCCTCAGCTCTACCCCAAAGCGCAGCTGGCCCATATTATTACATAGCTGTTTTATTTGCATTCCAGAACCCAAAGTAGATTTCCTTCTGGTATGTTACATCATTCTTTTTCTATGAAGAGGTAAAAAAATATATATGAAGCTTTCATAGCATTATTTACTGTTGTCAATCAAATTATTTGAAATATTATTCTTTACTAATTTTGTGAGGAACTATAAAATCATATCTCATAGCTCAAAAGAAAAAGAACTGGCATGCATATCATAGTTAAATAAATTTTCACTGCGTTAAAATGGTAGAAAAATGTAAATACCTTTTATTCGATACACTTTATTTATTTATTTATTTATTTATTTATTTATTTATTTATTTAAGACAGAGTCTTACTTTATTGCCCTCAATAGAATGCTGTGGCATCACGGCTCATAGCAACCTCAAACTTTTGGGCTTAAGTGATTCTCTTGCCTCTATCTCCCAAGTACCTGGGACTATAGGCATCTGCCACAACACCCAGCTATTTTTTTGTTGCAGTTGCCATTGTTGTTTAGCTGGCCCAGGCCAGGTTTGAACCCACCAGCCTTGGTGTATGTGGCTGGATGTGGCTGGTGCTCTGCCCACTGAGCTACGGGCACCGCCTATTCAACATACTTTTAAAAGACTATATATATTATCTGCCTAGTGTTATGTAACTTCTTTAAAGCCTCAAAGCTAGGCAATACATAAGTCATCACCCAAACCCCAGGTCTCTCATTTAAGGGACAACAGAGTTTGTTTTATCAGAAAAAGAGAAAGAAAAGAGGAAAAGAAAAAAAGAAAGAAAGGAAGGAAGGAAGGAAGGAAGGAAAGAAAGGAGGGGGGGAGGGAGGAAATTTTCCAAATAAATTTTAGTTGACATAAAAGTTTCAGTAAGTGAGATTAAGAACTCTGAGCTAGTGAGTGGATTGGTCAAAACTTTACCCTAATCCTGTGTTTTAAATGATACGTAGCTGCGTCTAAAGCAATGGATAAGGGACCTTATCTTATTACCTCTGAAGCACTTCAGTGGATGGAACAATTTAAAAGAACCAATCATTTCACATGAAAGGAGTTTCTGAATAATATTCACTGAGATTGAGGGCAAAAACTGACAAGCATTTTACGCTCAGTAAACTCATCCTCTTCTATTCAGAGTCTTCTGCTAAGGAACCAGAAAAGGAGATTGAATACTACTTGTTTTCCCAAATGTCTGTCTTTGGGAGAGATTGTGGTGAGGAAACTGTGGTTCTGGCCACTGGACTCAGAGTTGTGGGCACTGGAAATGAGCTAATCGGATCACTCAAGTTAGCCTACACCCTGTCTCCACACCAAAACACCCTTGGCAATGATTTTCCACTGCCAGGCTAGGCTTAGAAGGTTTCTTGTACGGGAACGTTGTGTGGTCTTATGACCTTAAAACCCTTTATTTCAAAGAGGAATTCCAAAGGGCTGAGAGAGAGTCTGGGTGTCTAAAGCCATGAGGCTGAATGGAGGTCACAGTCATGTCCTGGATGGGCCAGAGTGGGAGCTTTCTGAGCAAGCAGGCCAGCGTTGTCCCAGCCCATGCACAGGGAGAAACAAGCCTGAGGAGTAAACTGCTGAATGTAAAACCCTGGTGGCTCTTCTCTCTTTGTCCTTTCTGTCATTTTAGACCCATCTCTGTCTTGTCCCGTGCCCCGAGGGCTGACCTCTCTGGACTTTATTGGAGAGCTGTCTTAGTATCTGGCTCCCATTAGATCTAACAAATGGGAAGTTCTGCCAGGATGTACAGGGCAGAGGGAGAAATTTTTGACCTCCTCTCCTCTTCCACCAACTATGATTGCGAGCCTATACGACTATGTCCCTGGCTGTGTTCTCCTGAAGGGGCCATGGCACTTATTCAGTGACCCCACCCCACCCCTGTCCCCAAGGATATGGCCCTCCCTGATTCTAAAACATCTGTCTTTTTCCTTTTGCCCTGCAATGGTAGTCGCTGCTAGCCCCTACCCTATTGGTAGTTCCGGAATCGTTAACCATTCCCTCAAAGTTTTCTCTATCCCCTGACCTCAACTTTATATAGCCTTTATTTTAACTGTTTTTTAACTCAATACTTTGAATGTGCTATTTCTGCTCAAAAACTTACATATACGAAGTAACAATAATAACCAGTGAATATTACTATTATGTCAAGTATTAAAATCATGTTAAGAAATTAAAATGACTTTGCCCATAAAAGCCTACAATAACTATCTGAAGCTGATACGTATTACTTACAGACAAATATTCTGGATCTTAGGGAATTTGAGTGACTTCCCCAAGGTCCTACATTTCATCTGGACAAACATAGACTCAGATTTTCTGATGCCAGATCTTAAGTCTCTTAATGATCACATAATCCTACATAAAAAATCACCCCTCAGCAAAATCAAAGGAATATGAAAGGGCTTGGGAAAATTTGTAGATGAGAAAATCAAACCAGGACTGGCTTTTCAAATTAATTTTCCAAAAGAGTAAAATTTCCACATAATTCTTAGCTATTACAGTCTAAGAGGATACAGCAGGTATTCATACTTTTTAAACTAACAGTGTATGTTTTTACGTGTGGAAATTCTGCTTTTAACATTAGCTACGTGGTACTGCAATTCCTATATAAATCTGCCCAACAATAGAATAGTAAATGATACAACATCTGTTACTGTTTTTCCTCAAAAACACCAATGGCTGTGCAGACTAATCCCTTAGGGCTGGCTAGTCTCTTCCTGCATTTGATGTTCTGATAAAATATCTACTGATATGTAAAACTTATCGCCAGCTATAACAGAGAGTATTAGTCATTAGTTAGTAGTGGTAGTTATCTTTTCCAGGAAAGCCTAATAAAACTGGAGAATATCTTGTCCACTAATACATACATTTTGAAATCAGGCACAAGTTTTCCTTAGCCTTGCTTACTTATTATATGGGATATACTAATTAGATGTTCTCTGTTAAAATTAAGCCAAAATATGTAACTGTTTTTAAGATATGAAGATAAATTCATGCTGGGAGCAATGGACTAAAAATCATAGCTATCCGCTGAACTGGCATTTTTATTACAGGATCCAGGCAGTTTCATCTTTGGTTATTCTATTCTGTATCAGGACAGAAAAAAGAAAGCTTAGTTCCAAGAAATATGAGAGCACAGATCAATTCCATTCTTCCTTGTTGTTCATTTTAAAACATAAATACCATACAAAATTTATTCTTATTCATTTTACCTTGTATTTTTCTCTAAGACATAAAAATAGCTCTACATATAAAACAAAGAACCAAGCAATTCACCTACTAGACTAAAAATTATGTATATCATACATACTGAGAGCTAATTAATCTAATAATTACCTTGTATAATTTGTTAAAATATGGAGTTCACTTGATTCTCTCCCTACTCACAGGGAAGTGAAATGGAATTTATAGTTATTGAACATCTATTATGTGGGAGGTGTTGGCTCCTAAAATGATTTAAACCTTAGGGTCATTGTAGCATGTAGGCAAAGATGATTAACAGTTATGAATAAGGTCTTGGATGCCAGGCCTGTGTTTGAATACGAGCTGGAAACCAGAGTGAATGAATCCAGAATTTCTATATAGAATAGGTATTGAATTTTTAGGGAGTTATGAAGACAACTCATCCTGGATATAGAAAACACAGAGATGGGTCACACATGTCAGCTTTTTCACCAATAAAACCTAGATTGGAGGATATGGTTTAGTAGATGGCCAGATGGATTTGATGATATATGTTCTTTACAGTCATTCTAATTCCCACTTCATGCATTAGCATAGCCCACACAAGGAATATTTGAGGTCTTTAGAAGATAAACCCACTTACCAATGATCACTGTCCTCACATCCTCTTCATCTCTGGGCTAAAGAGGGAAGATAATTGAAGAGGGAGAACAGAGGGGCATTCCTGATACTCATGAACTTAAAATAAACTACACATGATTAAATAGAATGCCAGGCATGTAATGCTTTATGCATGGTAATTATCGCTACTATACGGCACAACTCTTCTCATTTTTTTATTCAGGAACCTCTGTCTTCAGTATCAGAGAACAAGGATCCAAATCTGGGGCTGACTCTATGGTTGGCAGAACAATGGCCTCCCCAAAGATGCCAATGTCCCTGGAACCAGTGAATGTACTAGATTATATGACAAAGAGATTAATGGTAGCACTGGAATTAAGATTGTAAATTTGCTGAACCCAAAAGAGCCACCATATCGTAGAGTACCCATGTGGGCTCAAGGCAATCACAAGGGATATTAAATGTGGAATAGGGAGGGAAGAGAGTCAGTGTCACAGCAATATGCCACGAGAAAGACCGGATGAACCCTTGCTGGCCTTTAAGGTGGTGAAGAGACATGAGCCACAGAATGAAAGTAGCCTGTGGAAGCAAAAAGCTTAAGGGACAGAGTCTACCTTAGAATCTCCAGAAAGGAGCACAGTCCTTGCCTACACCTTCACTTTGGATGGTTGAGACAATTTCAGATTTTTGACCTTTAGTACTATCAGATAATGAATGTGTGTTGCTTTAAGCCACAAAATGTATGGGAATTTGTTATAGTATTCATAGAAAACTAATATAACTGCAAAGATAAACAATTCTACACCAACACTACGTTGTCTCCCTGCCCCCAAAATGCACAAAGATTGACTCAAAGGCTGAGATGTGAGGGCTCAGTTAGAGAGTGGGGAGGCAGCAGAAATTGCAGATGCTACATGGGAGTCACAAGTAATTTGCCACTGATATACTTTGAGATATATAATCTGGGAGGTTTTGAAGGAAGAAGTATGGAAGAGTGAACTCTTTACCTCAGTGAAATGCCTACTTTTGGAGAAATGGAATAAAAGGGCAAAGAAAGAGCATTTCTGTAACTTTTTTTTTCCATGAACATATTGTGCATTGTAAGCAATTTTAAACCGCACTGTCATTCTGTGGCTCTGTCAGTAAAAACTGGTTACAAAAATACAGATTACTCCAAAGCAAAAGAACGCCAAAACAATGCATCATGTCCATTTAACTCTACCTTATAATCTAACGCTAAAACCGAAACATTTTGTGAAAAACAAAAAATCCAACAGTAAGACAAACTTGTTCTATTTTAGATGTTAGAATGGCTATTAGTAGTTTAGGATAATTACAGCCTTTGAGATATAAGCCGTCCTTCTGAATTGGAGCTTCCTCAAGTCCATTTAGTAGAAATGCAGCCTTTTATTTGGGATCTACCAAAACAGGAAACCAGAGCCAGCAAGAGGATGTGAAATGCCATGGGCTTCAGGTGGGACAGCGTCAGGACATTGTGAATAATATTAATCACTCTTTGTTCTCTTCTGATAATGTAGAACAACGTATTCTGAGTTGGTCCTTGCTCTGTGTATGTATAGATATATAGATAGATACATACATACATATATATTTTCCCCCATTCCTTTTTAAGCACCAATTTGTGGAAGATGCTGTGTTGTTTTCATCCTTAATTCTGGATACTCGGAACATATATCTTTGCTTACCCATCCCTGACCACTTTTGTCTCTGTTTACCATCTAAGGTTAGAATTTGGAAGAATTCGGAAGACTTCTCCTAATAACACCAACACTGCTTTCTTTTAGCAATGTGGAGTTCTCAGATGGCAGCTTCAGGCTCTGAGACTACTTCTCTTACCAATGTTTCCAAGAGAAGCAATTTATAAAATACATCTAGGACACACTCATCTATGAAATGCCAGTTCCCTGAAGTGAGTGCATGTGATCAGTGACAAATATTTTCTCAAGTATTTATTCACCAACTCATTTGCAAAAGTTTGAGTCATCATCCAAGAAAAAAAAAATAAAGTAGAAACCACATGCAGTGTAAAATAAAGGAGGTATTAATAAACTGAAGATGTTGATTTCACAAAATTGCAACCATTTCTGAAGAACTGAAATTTGAATATGGCCACTTGGCTCTAGCACAATTTCACTGAGACTAGACATATGGTGAAGATTTCAGTATTTAAACATAGGTTTTGTATTTTAAAATCCTTAATTTACAGATTTCCTTCTCTAGAAATGAAATTTCTGTTCATCCAAGTAAAGGGCCTTTTCTCTTAAACCTGATTGCTAATTCTGCCTCCAACAAACCTCCAGTACCTTTTATGGCCTGGTTGGTATCAGATCACAGTTCTTTGGTACCATTCTGAAATTTTTTACAGATTTTATTTAACCAATTCAAATCAAAGAAGAATGCTGAGAGCTATTTTCCTTAGCAAAAGATTTTATCTTTTTAATTAAATAAGCAATACCCTCAGATTTATCTAGAATTATTTAAAAATTCCAGCTCTTCTCTTTTTGATGGAACCCTAATTGCTTTTACAAGGAGGACAAAAGTATCATTGTCAGTACTGACACAAGGTGTTGTGAAGGAAGCTTTGGTGAGAAAGTGAAAGATGCTCCTTCTTTTTAGGTAACTGAATTAAAGAAAAAAAAGAAACACCTTTGGGCAGATAAAGATAGATTAAAGGCTGGATTTCAGCCTTCATTCCCATTCATTGTGACCTAGCATCTAACCTACCCAAAGGCAGCTAGGAACTTTGTGTAGACTTCCAGTAACTAGTTTATTTCCTTTCACTTCTTAAAGGACCTTTAAAAGTACTGGCTTCATTCTTTTGTAATGCAAATGGAGTTGTTAAATGCTAGTAGCCTATGGCCCATCAGAAGGCTGGTAAATGTAAAGTGATTATGCAAATAGGAACAAAAAACATGGTAATTTCTTAAAGACCACTGGTAGATGAACCATAAAAGCCTCCTACAAATGGTATGGAATAACACAATAATCAATTATTCCTGGGGAGCACTTTACCTTTTATAAAATCCTTCCCATTGAGAGTCATTGTTTCCCTAGATCAGTGTTCCCCCTCACCCCACCCCCACCCCCCGACCCCTTGATTTTTTTAAATCTCAGGGCACTTTTGAACCTAAGTTAAACTTCTTTGGCACATTTAAATTTTGTTGATCAAAGGAAAGAGTAAAAAAATAAAAAGAATATACTTATTGTGGTTGGAATTTCTTTTCAAAATAGTTTAATTAATAATCTTTAAAAATTTTCTCAGCACACCTAAGATCCTCTCATGGTGCACACCAGTGAGCAGACCAGGTTGAAAATCGCTACACTAGATTTTCCTAATGCTGAGAAAAGTTGTTTTTCTTTTTTTTTTTTTTTACAGTGTTTTTTTTTTAATTAAATCATAGCTGTGTACATTAATGCAATCATGGGGTACAGTGTGCTGCTTTCATATACAATCTGAAATATTTTCATCCAACTGGTTAACATAACCTTCATGGCACTTTATTATGTTAAGACATTTATGTTCTGCATTTAGTAAGTTTCACCGGTACCCTTCTAAGATGCACCGTAGGTGTGGTCCCACCAATTACCTGCCTTCCTCTCCCTCCCCTCACTTGCCCTTTTCCCCATATTCTTGTGCTATAATTGGGTTATAGCCTTCATATGAAAGCTATAGATTAGTTTCATAGTAGGGCTGAGTACATTGGATACTTTTTCTTTCATTCTTGAGATACTTTGCTAAGAAGAATATGTTCCAGCTCCATCCATGTAAACACGAAAGAGGTAGAGT
>CAUYRH010042431.1:0-11710 GCA_963574655.1 Perodicticus potto | reverse complement strand
CCTGGGTGAATTTTTTATGAGGAGGACTACCCAGGCAATTGAAGCAGTATCAAAAATACACTACTGGGACCTGATCAAACTAAAAAGCTTCTGCACTGCTAAGAACACAGTAAGTGTAGCAGGCAGACAGCCCTCAGATTGGGAGAAAATATTTGCTGGTGAAGCCTCCGACAAAAGTTTAATAACCAGAATCCACAGAGAACTCAAACATATTAGCAACAAAAGGGCAAGTGATCCCATCTCAGGGTGGGAAAAGGACTTGAAAAGAAATTACTCTAAAGAAGACAGGTGCACAGCCTACAAGCACATGAAAAAATGCTCATCATCCTTAATCATCAGAGAAATGCATATCAAAACTACCTTGAGATATCATCTAACTCTAGTAAGATTAGCCCACATAACAAAATCCCAAAACCAGAGATGCTGGTGTGGATGTGGAGAAAAGGGAACACTTCTGGTGGGAATCCAAACTAATATATTCCTTTTGGAAGGATGTTTGGAGAATACTTAGAGATCTAAAAATAGATCTGCCATTCTATCCTATAATTCCTTTACTAGGTATACATCCAGAAGACCAAAAATCACATCACGATAAAGGTATCTGTACCAGAATGTTTATTGCAGCCCAATTCATAACTGCTAAGTTGTGGAAGAAGCCCAATTGCCCATTGACCCATGAATGGATTAGTAAATAGTGGTACGTGTATACCATGGAATACTATGCAGCCTTAAAGAAAGATGGATAATTTACCTCTTTCAGGTTTTCATGGATGGAGTGGTAACATATTATTCTTAGAAAAGTATCTCAAGAATGGAAGAAAAAGCATCTAATGTATACACCCCTACTATGAAGCAAATTTATAGCTTTCATGCTAAGGCTACAACCCAATTATAGCACAAGAAGACAGGGAAAGGGGTAAGGGAGGGAAGGGGAGGAGGAGGGTGGGTGGAGAGAGGGTAAAGGGTGGGATCACACTTATGGTGCATCTTAGAAGAGTCAGGTGAAACTTAGTAAATGCAGAACAGAAATATTTTCACACAGTAAACAAGAAAATCCCATGAAGCTTATGTGGAACAGTTGGATGAAAATATTTCAGATTGTATATGAAGCCTGCACACTATACCCGATGATTGCACTAATGTACACAGCTATGATTCAATGAAAAAAAATGATAGTGATTATAGTGCCTAATTCTTGGGTTATTATAAAGATCAAATGAAATAATGTATACAAAGCATTTAGAATGTGTTTGACACATAGAAAGCACTTAATACATATTAGTAGTTTATGGGATTGGTCTTTGAGGAGTACAGCTAGCAGAATCCATTGTAATGTTCCAAGATGTGTCATTTTCAGGCTTGCTTTAGGCCAATGTCCATGTCTGAGAGTGTCCAGTCCTGCCTGCTGGGGCACGTGGCAGGAGGCCTCCAGCAGAGGCAATAATGACTACCAGGTGGATGGCAATACAGTGGGTCCAGATGGTCCTTTGGCAGAGGGTCATATCATGGCTGGAAATTGAAGTGATGGGGTCCAGTTCCCAGGAGATGATAATGAAATGCTAATTAGTAATCCAAAGTGCATAAAATGATGCTTAGGGGAAGGCTGTGGCCCAGTAAACAAACAGATGTTTGAGGCTCAATGCACACACACCAAGTCCTGGGCCATTGGCAGTTTAGACAAACCTAATCCCCACTGTGTCTTCATGATTGTGGTCTAATGTTCCTCATTTGGGAGGCCGTTTGGATTAAAAACTGGATTGGGCCAGGACTACAGTTTGAAGTGTCTGCAGATGAGTGAGCTGGGAAAAACCAGCTCTATAAAAAAAATCTATATTATATAGATTATAATCATATTCCAAAAATTACCTCATATCCCTCCACTAAAAATGACAAAGATGAGATATTGAATACCATCTTCAAAGCATGAAATTTATAAGCATCAAAACCAGGCTTAGAACCTTGCTTTTCTGTTCCAGTACAGTTACCTACTCTTCCTTTCAGCAGAGGCACTACCACAGCTGTGGCATTGTATGTATGGAATTCCTGCTGGAATATAAAGTGGACTATGTATTGGACACCTTTGTACCAAGCCAAGTTTCTTGCACAATAGTGTTCCATAAATGATTATTGATTAATTCATAGATTGCTTTATTATAGTCTAATTACCTTATTAACTGTGTCCACTTGTGTATGTAATAATTATTGCTTATGGATAATGGTGATATTTAAAAATTTTTATATATAAAGATGAGGTTGTAATTGTAGTGTAACAGAAGCGAAGTACATTTACACTATGCTTTCCAAGTCTTTTTCTTCAAATTCTTGAATTTCTTAAATATTCTTGAATTTCTTTAATATTTTAGGTGTGTATAAGTATAATTTTTGTCTCCCTAAGTTCTGATGGCAGCACAGAAAGAAAGCAGTCACATATTTACAAGTCTGGTAGAGAACATAATAAATTAAATCCCAAAGTAAGTAAAATAGGCACACAATTTAGGGCCGTTTCAGGTAAGTTCATGTGTGAAGATTCCATAATAAAAGCTTTGTCATGGGCAGGGTTCTTATTCAGACAATAGAATTCAATTTTTTAGTTTAAATAGAAAGAAAAAAGCCAAGCTTTGAGAATCACAGTTGGGACACTATGCCCTGTGTCATGGCCAGGAAGTTACTGAATTAGGAAGCTTCCATCAGTGCTACCTCCTACCTGCTAACTCTGCTTTGATCTACCATAAGAAATGAGTTCTTGGAACATTTCCACTTTCCCTTCAGAATTCAATTATAAATCAGTTTTATAAAGGAGTAACAGATTAGTGGAACCAGAAATCACCTTCACACCAACCGCAAAGCCAGAAAAGAACAGTTTTATTTATTCTTTTGCTATAATTCTGTACTAGAAAAGTAGAATTTACACTAGTTAGAAACAGTCAAATTATTGAAGGGTTTTTTTTGATTAGTTGCCAATGTTGAATATCCACTTCAGATGTCAAGGAAAGACATAGATGTTAGGAATGCTTTATGATCTGTGTTTTATTTCATGCTCAACAGAACATCCTCTGAAAGTCCATTTCTGTCCTCATTGAAATGAATAGACTGACATTTTTATATTTAGAGTCAGAAGTTTTGGATAAAAGAAATCAGCTATGATTGTTTTTTGTTTGTTTGCTTATAGTTGAATACCTTTACCATTGCCCAGGGAAAATCAGGAATCTGGATTGTAACTCAGTCACTCTTGAAACCATGTGGATTCTGATTATGTCACCAATAATTCATGAGCAACAGTCCAGAATGTGGGTCTTTGACTCTACGCTTTGGAAATATGGTCATCTGAAAAGATGCAAATATGCCATGCTCTTTCTTATCTTTATTGTTTTAATATCTGAGAATATTTTCACATGTGCGCACAAAGCCATGCAGAAGCTCTTTAATAACTTTAATTATCTATCATTGGAAAATTATTCACACAATATGATACAATGCAAACACAATATGATAAAGAGAACAGAACATTAAAACTAGACAGCAATAAAAGTTGAAAATCTGCTGCTTGATTAGCCAACTTTAGTTTACTTTAGCCATAAGTCAAATATTATATTTAACTTAACACCTTTGTTTTAGACAGAATTATTTGGATCAGTTTTTCTCAGGTAGGATTTCCACAGTGTGGAGGTAGATTGGAGGATTGCACCATGACATAAAAATGGGGTAAAAGTAAAACAAGGATGAGAACAAAGAACAATCATAGCTTAAAAATTGAATTATATGATTCAGTAAATGTGACAAGAATAAACCTGGTTCTACATACATATGTGTTTTATCAGTCAACAGGAAGAAAAAAACAAAAACATGTTACTTACACAATTCATAGTGGTAGGAGAACTGATTGGGGTCTGGAATTTAAGAAACTCAGCAGCATCACATAGGGTTTGGCAAATGATTGATAAAATCCAGTACAAGGTAACAAAGTCTCTGCATGCCCATCTAAACATGGAGTTTCTGTGATTCCAGATTTGTAGACAATAGCTTTCTAAATGACTTCTCTATTGTTAGCAAATAGACCTACACGGGGATGGAGTAAAAATTAGGATATAAAGGAAGAGTGAGCTCTTCTTCTAATGATTGGATCTGCCTGGAATGGAAGCTGCAACAAAAGACACAGTGATCTTTACCACTCTACACACCTCTTACCTTCCTTTCTCTCTTTGTATTCTTAACTAATATAAATCCAAAAATCACAGAAGGAAGAGGAATCCTGATTCCAACTCTCCACTTCTCTTTACACATCTTAGTCCACTTTCTCTGGTAAACAAACACGGCTATTTTTTTTTTTCTCTCTCTCTCTGTTTCTTTTTCCTCAAAATTTCCTCTCTTTTCTTCTTATCCAACTCCCACATAGCCTTCTCAAATGAGCTCACATCTCCGTGATTCTATTCCTTATTGATTGCACATGTCCAAGCTCTACCTCTGTGCCAAATTCTTAGAGCATTTATTACAATTCAGCGCTTAATATATCATTTACTCTTTGTTGCTGTTTCTTGTATCTTAATACTCTTACTCTGTTCAACAGAGTTGAATATAAATCTGTTTATATTCAAATTGGAAATAATATAAAGCTGTGCAAGACAGATAATCATAGAAAATCAAATTGTAATAGGCAGGAGGAATGGGTTCAAAACACCATTCAAAATTTTGATAGGAACAAATGAAAAGTATGACCTTGGCCAGTGATAATAGTGTGCTGTGAACTGCGTGGAAAAGTCAATTCTGTGCACTTTCTATCCATTTAAAAGTAATAAAATTCTGTACTTAGGATCAAAAATGGAATTATGCTATACTATATATAGTAAGGTGGTAAATATGTCACAAGCTATTTATACTTAAACCTTCATTTCTTCCTTTGTCATGTACTCATCAAGTATTTACTATGACCTGCAAGGTCTCTGACGTTGTAATAAGTACTCAGAATTTACCAATGGACAATGAGCTGTTTCTCCTCAAGGATGTCACACACTTCTGTGCAGACTAAGGATTTATGGGAACACAAAACAGAGGAACACAAAACAGAGGCATGGTCAGGTTGCAAGGCAAAAATGAAAGTTCCATAGTACTCATGTGTGGGCAAATTATAGTGGATAAAAAGTCTATGTAAATGAAGGCTGATCTCTGCATGTGTCATGTCTGGAAAGAATAAGGGGGGCGGTAATACTAAAGTCCTCAGGCACTGAGGCCAGAGAGGCATGCTATTAGATTCTAAACAACATATTATAAAAGGAATTAGGAGATTATGATATACTCTGAAGGTCACCACACAGAACTTAAAAGTCTAAAGTTTGAAGTCTACAGTTTAGTGAATTCTCTACTAAAAGATGACAGAAGGAGAAAAGACTTAAGAAGATATAAAAATTGTTATATTTAAATAATTGAAGGACTCATGCAGGGAGAAAACATTTAGACTTATTTTGAAAACATACACATGTACATGGGACTTGCTGGAAGAATAGTTAGAAGGCAGAATTTGGCAAAATATTAAGCAAAAGGGTATCCAAAATTAAAATGTGCTGCCTTGGGATGGAGTACTCAAGATGGATTAGTACTCAAGTACTAATTGTCCAGTTGGAATTTTATTGCACCATGTTGGACTTTGTTTCCATATTTAATAATAGTGATAAAGATTTTTATTATGCTTATTATATAATTAGAATAATTATTAAAATATTTTTTCCATAGTGCTTTTTGAGAAATTTTTAATATTATATTCTACGTACCATATTAGGCATCTTATATTTAGCTAAGACATTTTGTGGTTGTTGAAATGAGATAGTAATATGACTAATGTAAAGCCACCAGTTGGGCGAGGAAAGGGTAGGGGGAAGGCAACTCAGAGTAGGAGCAGGTTCCTGGTAATAGGAAATGCTTTACAGAGCATTACCTATAGAAACACTGAGCTTCTCTGAATGCTACTACACTACTACAGGTAGTAAGGAATCAGACAGGCATGAGTTTGAACTTGTCATTTTCATAGAAGAGATTTGAAGCCTCATCCCCTACTCCCCGATTGATGTAGAAACACCCCATAATGGTAAACTTGCTCACCAAAGCAGTGGAGTGGTGCAAACACTCCCATGAGTCTGCTGTCAGAGAACATGCATCACAAGTCCATTTTCTTGGAGTAAGACAACCTAGAAGACTGTGGCTCTAGCAGGCATAGCTGTTTCAGAGGAACAATGGGCTGGTAGGTGTTAACAGTTTTAAAGGATGGCATGGGCAATGTGGCACTAGCAACAAGCCTCTGAAAAAATCTCAAATTCTTAGAGGAATTTTTGAAAGGTTTCAGTAACAGCTACTGATGAATTAGACCAAGGACCAAAATTGTCTAATTTTATCAGTATTTTAGGAATTAGATTCTGTATTTAGACACACTGGAAAGTTATTATAATTACATATTACATACATCAACATTTATATTTGTAGCTAATGTGAGGATTTGTAATTATTTCTTAACTGTTTGTTCCTCCCAGGGGGCAACCTGGTGTGGAGGACTGTGTGTGGGTACCATTTATACCCAGAATATTACAGACTGCCAATGGGCTTTGAACACAGTGGGCACAGAGATCGGCAAAGTAAAATTACACGGAAACAAGAGAAGTACCACAGTGAAGCATCCAGGAGTCCCAGAGTGGTAAGAGAATTCTGGCACCCTGTGAGATTACTGAGAAACAGATACTACACAAGATGGCTAACTTTCAGGATTACCACAATATGCGTAGGATGCAGAGACCCTAAGCTACCAACATAATACCTGGTTCTGGACTGACTTTGAATCATCTATAATAGAATTAAAATTAGACTGACAGCCAAAGTCTCTATAGAGGGACAGAAGACAATGAAAAAGGATCATCAAATTGGTGAAGCAATTTGCTAAATACATGTTATGGCTGAATAATAAATATTTAGCTAGCTATGAATGTCACTGTCATAGAATCAGTTTAACAGGTACAATATTGAATCTGAATTTCTTTTTCTTTTTTTAAATGGCATTTTAATTAATGGATTAATTCTTCTTCTTTTGTTTTTTTTTTTTGAGACAGTCTTAAGCTGTTGCCCTAGGTAGAGTGCCATGGCTCACAGCAACAGCAACCTCAAACTCTTGGGCTTAAGTGATTCTCTTGTCTCAGCCTCCCAAGTAGCTGGGACTACAGGTGCCCGCCACAATGTCTGGCTATTTCTTGGTTGTAGTTGTTGTTGTTTAGCAGGCCCGGGCTGGATTCAAACCCACCAGCTTCAGTGTATGTGGCTGGCGCCCTAGCTGCTTGAGCTAAGATGCCAAACTGAATCTGAATTTATTTTTCAAAAATAAACAAATATGGGCATTAACTTATTGCTAATTTAAACAGCTGGATTTAAAAGTGTGACATCATGCCACAGGGACAATCATTGTTCTCTATTATCAGCTGCTAAAGACTTGTACACCTTTTTGTACACCAGTGTTTGTACACCCCAAACACTGGTGTACAAAAACAGAACTGCACTTGCAACATGTATGTCATAATATCATTAATACGTTTATACACAAAAAAATGTAATTAAGGGGAAATATTTCTAGAATTTTTTTTTAATTTTGAGCATATCTCAAAAATCTTTAAAATTCAGATATTGAAAATAGAAATTTCTAGAAATTATTTCAGGCTAGGCATGGAGGTTCACACCTGTAATCCTAGCATTTTGGGAAGCATAGGTGGGAGCATCACCGAGGTCAGTAATACAAGATAAGCCTAAGCAATAGCAAGAAACTATCTTTATAAAAATTAGAGAAAACAAAAATTAGCCAGGACATGGTAGCCTATACCTATTGTTCCAGCCACTTGTGAGGTTGGGGCAGGAGGATCACTTGAGCCCAAGAGTTTGAGGTTGTGTAGTGAACCATAATGACATCACTGCACCATAACCCAGACAACAGAGTAAGACCCTATCTGAACAAAACCAGAATTATTTCATGATGCTTAAGATTTTGGCATCCATAGACCCAAAGGGATAAAAAATTATCTTTAAATATACTTAAAGCATGTTATTTTAAGGCCGGACACAGTGGCTCACATCCATAAACAACCCTAGCACTCTGGATGGCTGAGGTGGTAGATTGCCTGAGCTCATGAGTTCAAGACCAGCCTGAGCCAGAGAAAGACCCCTGTCTCTAAAAAATAGCCCAGCACTGTGACGGGTGCCTGTAGTCCTAGATACTTGGGAGGCAGAGGCAAGAGAATCACTTGAGCTCAAGAGTTTGAGATTGCTGTGAGCTGTGACGTGACGGCACTCTACCAAGGGCAATAAAGTAAGACTCTATCTCAAAAAAACAAACAAACAAAAGAATCATGTTATTTTAAACTTGGATAAGTAAGAAAATTTATATGAAATATTTTATTTACATTCTATCTTTGAGGTTTTATACTCCTCATATTCTTCAATGTATCAAAATCACAGATGATTTATTGTGGATATTGTTACAGAGGATTGTGCAGTTTTTACCCCATGACATTTAGAGGTAACAAAGTTGAGATCCTGCTTTTAATTCATCCTCAAGAGATATGAAGACTTTCCAAATAGGACTTTTTTCTTAAAAGACTCTTGACCTAAGCTGAATTAAATAAGAAAAAATTAAATATAGCTCTTAATACTTCTAAAGATTAGCATTGTGATATAATCTAATTTCTATTATTCTGCCTTTTTATTAGCATTTAAATTTTTATAAACATTTGCGAGCTCAAAACGGATATTATGTTCTTGTTAATGTTATCTATCTAATTCATTCTCTCTTATTCATAATAACTTCTAATATTGTTTAACTATTTGAAAGTTCTTAATAATTTTTGTATACCAAATTAATAGCTTTCAAAATCAGCATTAATTATTACAACATTGTATTACTCTAAGAAATAAATAAGCTAACGTTTTAACTGTCTGAAGAAGCCCGTGGAACTTTTCTTTCCAAGTTTTTTCTAGAATGCTTACTGAAATTTGAAAATGAAGAGTTGATAAAAATCCAGATTTTAATAACCAATTCAGGGGCCACCCTTTGGTCATAGCCCTGACCATCGCTGCCTTATTAGAGATGATGCAACATGTGTGGACTTTCCTCCATTGAACAAGCAGGTGACAAAAGTGCTAGAAAAAAAGTAGGTATCTGTTATCCTGTCTTTCAAAGTCTGAGGCTAAAGCTGTAACAAGGTATTATATTTTTTTCCTGAGGATTGAGGCCCTAGTTATAGCATCTCTGCATAAATAATTCCTAATTAAATTAAGAAAAAAAGAAAAACATTAAAATGGCCAATACCCAGAGGGGAAATTTGAATCACCAATAAACCTATGAAAAGCTGCTTAACCCTGCCAGTAACAAGATAATGAAAATTAAAATAGCAATGAAATACAATTTCACACCCATCAAGTTAGAAAAAAATAGCAATAAATACCAAGCATTGGTGAGAATATATAAGAGGTGCCCAAAAACATAGGCACATTTTTAATAAGGAAAAGTCTGCATTAAAATTATAATACTTAAGTCATGTTTGACTTCTGCAGTTACAAGAAGTGGTGTCAAACATGGCTTGTATTCATATTTGGTTATTTGTATGTATTGAGTATTACAATTTTAAAACAGGTTTTCCTTTCTTAAAATGTGTATACATTTTTGGCACCCTCTGTATATAATGGAAAGCTGCATGCAATTTACTAATACAGAGTAAATGTGGAGATTCATATACCTAGCAACCAGCAACTTTATTTTTAGTGAATATCTCTTTCTATTCTAGTCTATATCCCAAAGGAAAATTTGAACATGCAGACCAGAGATCATATAGGAATTAGGTAGGATCCAACCAGCAAAATATTAGATAGCAACAAAAAAGAATAAATGGAGTTTACATTTGTCAAGTTTGGAAAATATTTTTGAACAATAATAATTTTGAGTAGAAAAAAGCAAGCAGCAGAATAACTAAAGCAAGACAACATCTTAAAGGATTTCAGATATGTGTTTTGTGGCTACAAACATATTAAAAACATGAAGAAAATTCTTGAGGAAATGGTACAACAGTTCTAAGATACTGATTATTCCAGTAGAGGGAGCCACGGCTAGCTTATAAAGTCCATGATTTATAAACTAATCTGCAAAACAAAATCTCTGGGAAGCAAATAATAATATTGCCCTCTTTATACAGTTGGGGAAACTGAAGGTAAAGAGGAGTAAAGTAACGGCCAGAGATTGAACAAGTGATTAGGGGTAAAACAGGGATTTGAATCAAAGATATCTGGCTCCAGGACCTGTGTTCTTAATTATTATAACACACTGTGTTGAATGACTAAAAGGTTTCAATAAGTACTGAGCCAACAAATACAGCTATTTCTATGCTTTGACAGACATGTGGTATGAGCCCATTGCTAGCTGACTCAAAACATTTCTGCCTACAGCATCCTTAAAGCCCTGGGGGTTTAGCAGAGGAAAAATATCCAGATATTTAACTCCAATGAGAAAAGATATTCTTACAATGAAATTAACAATCCACTGTGAACCATAAAGTTCGGTGGATCAAACTGGGGATATGAGTGCTCTGGTAATCAATCTTTCTGTACAGAAGTTCTACCCTGGCATTTCTCAAAAAATGTATATAATTTTTCATATCCTGAAAAAAATCAGTTAAGGAGTCAAGAAAACAGAGAAAAGTATTATAATTTCATGAGATTTGAAATTTAATAACCACCAAAGCAATTTTTCTGAGTCAAAGGAATCTACTAACATCAAATTGAACATAAGAGCAAGAAATGGGCAAATGGCAAAGAGTATGTATGAAGTCTATGTTTCTGGGAGTCAGGACAGGAGTGCCAAGTGGTCATGATATAATCAGTCTCACTTATAACTGATGCTATAAGTAAGTGTTTGAATGGGCCTGTCTTCTATAAATAATGAATCATTCTTGCAAATCTTACAAATGAAGTATATATTCATAAATTTACAGGCATCATATTAATTATAAAAATTCTATGAGAGATGTTCCAAGTTTTAGAAGCAAAGTCAGTCCTAGAGTTGGCAGTTCTGACGTATGAGTTTGTGAGGTATTCTTCATGATACTAGGAGATCTGAATGTATCAAAATGAAGTTTGCTAGTGCTTTCATGTGAATGAAATTTTGAATGAATGAATATTTTCCATAAAGGCCAAAGTTATGTATTTTTAAAATATAGGGTATGACAATAATAATAAACAGGGAATTGTTTTTCTGTGATAGGCTTATAGAAAACTTTAGAGCAGCAGTTCCTTTTTTTTATTATTATTGAATCATACCTGAGTACAATAGTGCAATCAAGGGGTACAATGTGCTGGTTTCATACACAATCTGAAACATTTTCATCAAACTGTTTGACATAGCCATCCTGTCATTTTCTTAGTTATTGTATGAAGACATTTGTATTCTGGGTTTAGTAAGTTTTCTGAACCTGTCTAAGATGCACCATAGGTGTGGCCCCACCATTTACCCTCCCTCCACCTATCCTCCCCCATCCCCTCCTCTCCCTCGCCACTTTCCCCGTATTCTTATGCTATAATTGGGTTATAGCCTTCATATGAAAGCTATAAATTAGCTTCATAGTAGGGCTGAGTACACTGGATACTTTTTCTTCCATTCTTGAGATACTTTGCTAAGAAGAATATTTCCCACCACCTCTGGCAT
>CAUYRH010042429.1:0-10120 GCA_963574655.1 Perodicticus potto | reverse complement strand
ACAGAGTCTCCCTCTCTTGCCCTCTGTAGAGTGCTGTGGAGTCACAGCTCACAGCAACCTCCACCTCTTAGGCTTGAGCGATTCTCTTGCCTCAGCCTCCCAGGTAGCTGGGATTACAGGCGCCCACCACAACGCCCAGCTACCTCCTGCTTCTTTTAACTTGGCAATGTCAGTGTTTCCTTGACATCTTTCTGTGTCGGTGTGTGTGGTTCTAATTGTCAGTAGTAGAGAGACGCCACACGGGTATGGCAGGAATGTGATGAATGGCGTGTGAACAGCTGAATTTTGGACAACACTTCCTGAGGAAAGAAACCTGGTTTCATGAAGTAACGTGACTGCACGTGTTTTATAGGGCACGTTGATTTGTTTCCTTAATGTAAGTTTTGCATATATAAAAAAATATATATTTTAAAATGCATTCTGTGTCTTTGTTAACTTCCCACCTCCCAAGGTTAGAGGGCATTTTGGCCAGCCTAATGTTTTGTAAGTGAGCTCTGGTAGAAGCTCACTTACAAAGCCAGAGGAAAAGTTTTCAAGAACATGTCCTGTTGAACTTCACTGGAGTCATAGAATTATAGAATTCTTCTTGCTTTATTTATATTTTCCCATGTTAACAAGTACATTTTTGTACCTGCTTTGAGAGTTTATTCTGCAGCAAGATCACAATGAAAGGATTGAAAAGGACAAAATGGCCCGTAATTTAAGTACCTCCAATTGGCTTTGTTTTAAGTTGGGAGTATGCACAGGCGATGAAACAGGAAACCCAGCCACAATGTTGTAGTAGTCTAGAAAGGTGTAAAGAAGAGCTACCAGGACCTTTCAATCCGAGTTCTAGTTTCACTCCAAAGGTTACCAGTATTAACTTTTTGTGGAGTGTATTTCTACTAAGAAAAGTGTGTGTATACTCAGAGTTATGTGTGTGCTTTAAAAAAAATACCAGGTGGCGCCGGCCCATATACCAAGGGTGGCGGATTTGAACCTGGCCAAACTGCAACAAAAAAACAGCCAGGAGTTCTGGCGGGCGCCTGTAGTCCAAGCTACTCTTGAGGCTGAGGCAAGAGAGTCGCCTAAGCCCAGGAATTGGAGGTTGCTGTGAGCTGTGATGGCACAGCACTCTTTAGAGGGCGATAAAGCGAGACTCCAAAAAAAAAAAAAAATACATATATATATATATATATATATATATATATATATATATGCACGTGGAGGCATCTGGTACACGTGGTTTTGCCCGTCTCTTTTTTTTCCTGGTCATATTTTTTTCTTGTGTGAACATGCTGTAGATCTGTTCCTTTTTTTTTTTTTTTTTTTTTAAAGGATGGTATGATTTGTGTACCATCACTTATTTAGCCAGTCTCCAGTTAACCAACATTTACAAGCCATCTTCCTTGCTTGGCTCTTACACGTTTCGTGCTAGTGTACCTACTTGCATTGTATGTATGTGGTTTGTATCGGCAGGGTCCATGGGGCGAATTCCTAGCAGTGGAACTTTGGGGGTCTCTGTGTTTTCATACACTTTAGTTTTGGATGCTGTCACCTACATGTCCTAAAAAGTTGTATGCTTGTGTGAATGCTCTCTTTTCTTACCTGCCCTCAGCACTACGGGTGTTCCTTTTGGAACAAGTTTATGATTCAGCTAAAGGCTGTTTCTCCTATATATCCATTTCTATCTACCTCCGCTCCCTGGGTTTGCGTCTACGTCCCAAGAGTCACCCATAAAGTCGTCATACATAGGGAAAATGAGAAGGTGGAGCTAAATGTACCTCTATTTACAAAGTATTCATTTGAAAAAAACCACAAAATAATTTACTTTGCAAAGTGTTGGCTGCTTCTGTAAAATTTTGTAATGAATATTTTGTAAATAAAGCTACATCAAGCTGCAGTTACCCATTTGCCCTGTGTATGTGGGCTTTTATTTTATTTCATTTTATTTTTTGAGACAGAGGTCTCAAGCTGTTGGCCTGGGTAGAGTACTCTGGTGTCACAGCTCACAGCAACCTCAAACTCTTGGGCTCGAGCGATTCTTTTGCTTTAACCTCCCAAGTAGCTGGGACTACAGACGCCTGCCACAATGCTAGGCTATTTTTTTTGTTGCAATTGTCGTTGTTTTAGCTGGCCCGGGCTGGGTTTGAGCCCTCCAGCCTCAGTGTATGTGGTGGTGCCCTATCCACTGAGCTGCGGGCTCTGCCTGTATATGAGCTTTATAGGTGACACTTTTGAGCTCATTCATCTTTTTACCTGTTTATTGACTGTTTGTGTTTTTCTGTCAGTGGCTTAGTACCACCTCTTCTTGGGTATGTGGCTCTTTTAAAATGGTATTTTTACATTAAAAAGGTTTTATTTTGGTTGTCATTATCATTTCTTTATGGCTTATCTTGACTGCAGTAATGAGAAGAGAAATGGAGACCTTATTCTGCAATTAGTCATTCCACCTACTTACTCATTTGCTAACTGTTTTAGGCTACTGGGAACCTGGGATGTGTGTCCTGGGTACCTGGCACCCAGCTGCTGTCCTGGAGCTGACGTTATTCATACCAAAACAAAGACAGTGGACAGAATACACTTTGGCCATGTTAGATGGGCCATCAGTGGGAGTTCTAGGGAGGTGCTGTTGGAACTTGGACCTGAACATGGAGAAGTTCCAGCCCATGTGATCTGGGCAGGGGCAGGAGCCTTTGCTGGGAACTTTGGGTACAACCTTAGGCTTGGGGTGGGCTTATCTTCCAGAATAGCACAAAGATCTGCCTGGCTGGAGATTCCAGGAGGCAAAGAAAAGTTGGATGCGAAGTTGGAGAGGAGGTTGGGTTTTATTCTGGGGAATAGGACACCTGGATGGTTGTAGGTGGCAGAGTGAGGTGCTGTCGTTCTGTGTTGGAGGTTCTGCCCTGCTGCTGTGCAGTGGGTGCTCTGAGGAGGGTGCTGTGCTGTGTGCTTGCTGGGAGGCCTGTGGGAAGCACCTGCAGGGTCTTGGTGGGGAGGGACAGGCAGGGCAGTGTTGACTCGTCTTTTTTTTTTTTTTGCCCTCTAAAAAGCTATTTTAGACATTTTTTTTCCTCATGACCCTCCTATGGAATTTTTTTTAAATGCAGGTAAAATTCACATAAATTCACATAAAATTATTTTATTTTATTTTATTTTTTATTTTTCTGAGACAGAGCCTCAGGCTCTCACCCTGGGTAGAGTGCTGTGGCATTACAGCTCACACCAACCTCCAACTCCTGGGCTCAAGCAAGTCTCCTGCCTCCGCCTCCCAAGTAGCTAGGACTACAGGCACCCGCCACAATGCCCGGCCATTTTTTGGTTGCAGCCGTTGTTGTTTGGCGGGCCTGGACTGGATTCGAACCCGCCAGCTCAGGTGTACGTGGCTGGCGCCTTAGCCCGCTGAGCCACAGGCGCCGAGCCACATAAAATTATTTTAAATAAACAATTTGGTGGCATTTAGTGGATTCACAATTTTGTGTAGCTGCTACCTCTATCAGTTCTAAAGTATTTATTTCCATTACTCCTGGATAAAACACTGTATTCACTAAGCGGTCATCCTCCCTCAGGACAGCACCCCTTTTTCAACCTACCACTTGCCCCTGGCAACTGCCTGCATTCATTCTATTTGTGTGTGTTTACCTATTCTGGCTATTTCACTCCCCCTCCCCCTTTCTGTTTTTGAGACAGAGTATTACTCTGTTGCTTGGGGGAGAGTGCTGTGGCATCATAGCTCACAGCAACCTCAAACAAACTCTTGGGCTCAAGTGATCCTCTTGCCGAAGCCTACCACGGAGCTGGGACTTTAGGCGCCTGCCACAACGTCCGGCAAGTTTTAGATACAGGGTCTCGCTCTAGCTTGGGCTAGTCTTGAACTCCTGAGCTCAGGCATTCCGCCCACTTCAACCTCCCAGAGCGCTAGGATTATAGGCGTGAGCCACCGTGCCCGGCCAGATAGTGGCTGTTCAGTGCATCTTAGAAGGTCCCTGGTGTCTCCACCTACAAGCTGGCCAGTAGTAATCCCACTCGTTAAGTTATGTCAACCCAAAAAATGTGTGTACATTGTCCACTGTGCCCTGGGGAGCAGAACTGCTGTGCGTGAACAACAGTGTTTCTGAACATAGGTGGTTCACATAGTGAAGCCAAAGTCCTGGGGAAACAGAAAGTGATGCTACAATAATAGCATGCAATTACTGGAGTGCTCACTAGCTGCCAGGCACCCTTCAGATGACTGATGGATTGATTTAATCCTCACAACGACCTGATGAGGTATAGGGACTTTGATCAACCCATCACATCATGTAATTAGTATGTCTCTGCCCTGCCAGGAAGAGAGATGTGGAGGTGACAGCAATTTGCCCAAGGTCACGCAGCACATCAGCAGCTGAGCCAGGACTAGAATCTGCAGTGTCTGGCTCCCAATCCGTGCTTGAATCCAGGCCTCTTTACATCTGGAGTCTTTCCCACTATATTACATTAAAAATGATGTTGGCAGGGCCTGGCAGGGGAGCTAAGATTAGCTCATGTCTATTGGCTGACCTAGTTGGTGTACAAGTATTAACCCATCAAATCCTCGTTCTGCGTGTTCCCATTTGGCAGGTGAGAAAATTGAGGCAAGTTCCCATGTGTCCAATCACCTTTGAAACCTGTAGGGACGTCTTCAAGTTAGTGTATTTCTCTGAAGGGCTGGATCATCTCGGCTTGTCTCTTTCTTGCTCATCTCGGGAGAGCTGGCCATTTCCTTGTCGGTCACGCGTTTACTCCAGGTTGTCTTTAAACGGGCCCAAGAAGCATTAACAGGATAGTGTCCCAGGAGTGGGGATCACTGAGCGCAAAGGGGCCTGCAGGATGGGAAAGGTTCTTTAGGAGCCTCTGTTGGTCCCTCTGAAGCCTGGTCTGTTAATCTTTTGGTTTCCTGTCCTTCCTCCACCCCGGGGCAGTGAAGCTGAGAAAGAGCCGTGTAGTTTTAAGGTATTTTTTTTTTAAAGCCTCAAACATAGGTGCAATTCTCTGTCCTCTTGTAAAAGTTCAAAACACCATAAAGAGGGAGATAATTTTCTAACGTCTCCTTCATTCCATCTGGCACTGAGTTTGGCTTCATGCAGCCCCCGGAACCTTTGAAATGGGAGCTGGAGATTTCCCAGGGGCCGCGTTGGTCACTGGCAGGTGCAGAGGCCACACACAGGCTGCCGCAGCGTCTTCCCCCAGACAGATGACATGCCTGTGTAAGCCTGGCTCCGGGTCTCTGCATCTGGACCGCGTGGGGGTTGCTTTAATCGCTATTTATTTTGAGATTTATAACCGTGAATCGGCCAAACCAATTTTAGTGGCAGCTTAGCCGATTTGTCTTAGAGCTTTGTGCTTAGTTGAATAACTAAGGAGGGCTTCTTTCTTTGTGGCTTTAATGGTTTAACGTCAGTTAAAGCCCTTTGCCTGAAATAAACGGCCAACCCTCCCCACCCCACCTGATTTGTGAGGCTGTAGTGGCCTTTTTGAAATCAGATACAATTTTACTATTTCTCTATTCTCTCCCTACTCCACACCTACACGTTATACTTACTTGTTTTATTTGTAAATCTGTCTTTTAACAATGACATACTTTTTCAGCTTCACCAACCTCCACCAAGACGGGACAAGCAGGGAGTCTGCCCGACAGCCCGAAACCTTTCTCTCCTCAACCGTCGACTCCAGTCACAACGAAAATGGACAAAACATCCACCACTGGGAGCATCCTGAATCTTAACCTGGGTCAGTTTTTCGGAAGTACCTTTTTGTGGCAGCTGGGAATAGTTTGGCAAGTTGTCATACCCTCTTTTGTATGTGGTTCCTGGACCTTGAACTTCTCTGTGCAAAAAAATGTAAAAGGTTCAGGGGGTCAAGGAAGGGATTTCTTGAGGCTTGTGGACAAGCAGAATAATTTGACCTTGGAACCTTCCCTGTATGTAAACACATACCTACTTTGAACAGGAACACATTTCCATTTTTTTTTTTTTTTTTTTTTTTTTTGAGACAGAGCCTCAAGCTGACACCCTGGATAGAGTGCCATGGCATCACAGCTCACATCAACCTCCAAATTCCTGGGCTCAAGCGAGTCTCTTGCCTCCGCCTCCCAAGTAGCTAGGACTACAGGCGCCTGCCACAACGCCCGGCCATTTTTTGGTTGCAGCCGTCATGGTTGATTGGCGGGTCTGGGCTGGATTCAAGCCTGCGAGCTCAGGTGTACGTGGCTGGCGCCTCAGCTCATTGAACCACAGGCGCCGAGCCAGGAACACATTTCTTAAGTCACTGTTTGCCCTTCCTATGTGCAGATTTTTTTTAATGCTGGGTTTCTGTTTCTTTCTTTCTTTCGTTTTTTTCTTTTTTTCTTTTTTTTCTTTTTTTTTTTTTTTTTGCAGTTTTTGGCTGGGGCTGGGTTTGAACTCGCCACCTCTGGTATATGGGGCTGGCACCCTACTCCTTTGAGCCACAGGCCCTGGCCTAAATGCGGTTTTCATTCCCTGAATGATGATAATAAATTTGAGTAGAAGCTCTGTAAGTTGACCACCCAAAGGGCTATGTAACAAGCTATCGGCGAATGGGAGTTTCCAACACACAGAAGGAACCCTACTGGACCAATATGTATAGGTCGTGCATGTCTGGTCTACGAGAATTAGGTCAACTTAAGGAGGTGGCCAACTATGGAGCTTAGATTGTGTTTTTTAACATGTTAGGTTGTTGGTTGTTTTAAAAAGCTCTACCTTATGGGCAGCCCCTATGGCTCAGTGGGTACGGCGCCCACCCCATATACCGAGGGTGGTGGGTTTGGACCCAGCCCCGCCAAACTGCAACAAAAAATAGCCGGGCTTTGTGATGGGCGCCTGTAGTCCCAGCTACCCTGGAGGCTGAGGCAAGAGACTCGCCTAAGCCCAAGAACTGGAGGTTGCTGTGAGCTGTGACACCACGGCACTCTACCAAGGGCAATAAAGGGAGACTCTGTCTCTAAAAAAAAAAAAAAACCTCTACCTTATGCCAAAATCTTTAGCAAAAACTGATACCCAGAAATGCTAAACAAACAAGATTGATTGATTTAGCTCATCATGACTCCTGATTTTCATCGAACATCTGTTATGTGCTAGGCTGGAGAGCAAGTTGGCTAAGGACGCTGCTCTTGTTAAGCTTGGGTCGCAGAAAGGGAGAGACAGTAACCAAGGAAGAGGCATTCACAGCATGAGGGATGCCTGGTAGGCAAAGCATGTGGATGTGATAAGGAGACAGGTGGGCAGGTTGGGGCAGAAGTAGCAGTTTCACTTAGGGGGAAGGGCTTAAGGAGGCTGTCCTTTGAGGAGGTGATATTTGAACTGAAGTTTACATGCCAAGAAAACCCAGTCCTGCCACTCTCTGAGGAAGAACAGTCCAGAAGGAATAAGAGTTATTAAAGGCCCTGGGATAAAGATCAACTTGGTGTGTTACAGGAGTAGGAAGGAGGCTGGGGGCGCTGCATCCCGCTGAGCGAGGTAGATGGAGTCGGGGAGAACAGGGGCCTCGCAGACCCTGATGTGGAGGGGTGTGGACGGACTTCACCCTCCAGAAGGACCACTCTGCATGCTCTGTTATGGGATAGTTCCTGATAGTTCCTCTCCTTGGTTCATTATTCTTGTCTGGAGGCAATTTAATTAACTTTCCCCCACCCCTTGCAGTATCTGGAGACCTCTGGGGGGTGGAGGGCTCCAGTGCATAGTGTAGGCCCTGTAACAGAGAAGTGCTAGAGGGTGTCAGTAATTGTGCTGGCGATTTGTGTATGGCAGGAAAAGTAGGAACCCAAGGTTCAGTTTAGATTCTGTAAGTGTGAGATGTCTGTTAGACCCCGGGCAGAGAGGTTGGGAGGGCAGCTGAGGGCAGGAATTAGGGCGCACTGAGGCCAGGGCAGGGCAGCCAGTGTAATTCTGGGAATCTTGTTTATTCATGGATAGCTGGAGTTCTTGTGATTGTGGTGGGGGGAGGAGGCCACAGGGGAGGTTGGAGGCTGGAGCTGCTGAACATCCTATGGGGCACGGGGTTGCCCTTGGTCCAGCCCCTGAGCTTGCTGAGGTTGGCAGTCAGGGCCAGAGCATCAGGAAAGGGCCCCAGGCACTAAGCCTGTGGAGGTCAGGCAGAGGAGGGGCAGTATGTGGTAGAGCCTGGGAAGGGGCAGCCAGTGAGGGCAACTACGCCAGAGGGGTGTTGCCCTCGAGGTCCCCAGCACAGGGGTTTCAGAGAGGGAGGGTGGGCACCTGTGCCCAGTGAGGTTTGTGTGTCATTTCTGCGGCCTTGTCCTGCAGTGCTGTGTTCTGTTGGAGAAACTGAGGCCTGGAGAGGAGGTTTGAGGTGCCCAGGATCCCAGTCTGGGCAGCAGCAGGGCTGGAGGAGCTGAACCTGCTTCTCCTTCCTGGGTCACATGGTCATGCAGCTAAAATGTAATGGGATAGCCGTGGTCGTTGCTTTTGGGGCACCAGTTCCCATCGATTCTTTGGTTCCTCACTTAAATGAAAAGGAGGCCCATTCGCTGCCTTGGGAACATTGTCTGTTCCCAAAAATGCGTTTTGCTTTCTCACGCCCTCCTCCCACCTCCAAATCCCGAAAAGAAATGCTGTGTGGAGGTGTTCTCACGGTGACATTTCCTCTCTCCCAGTCATGCTTGACAAGAATAGCTCTTTCCCTAAACCGGGTGGTCACTGGGCGTCCTTAGGACACGATGGGTCTTTCGATGTGGCTTGATCAGTGTGGGGGTGAAAGAGTTCTTCCTGCCATGTGCCCTGGTGGGCGGGCGCCACGGTGGGTGGCACAAGGGAGGCTGAGGCTTGTCTTGTCGTCTGTCTCGGTGGCTCTTCCAGTCCTGGGATACACTCTCATCTTTGTCAGCAGGATTGAAAACCCTGGGGATGTGGGTGTTTTATAGGCTGGGATTTCAATTACCTAATGAGAAGAGGATTAGCTAGGGACCAACAGAAGTACTGTGGGTGGGCAGAAAAGTTAGAACATAGAGGGAAGTGCCAAAGAATGCTCTAGCAATTCCCCAGGGACTGAGCACGTGCTTTAAGGGATTTATTTATGTCTGTCATCCATGCAAAATAAATTTTACTTTCTGTGTAGTCACACTATTAAAAAGAACTAGGACAACCTTTAAAGTAGGTATTAGCCCTATTTCACAAATGAAAACTGAGGAAGGCCAAGATTGCATATGGCACCGGTAGAGTTTGGCTTTTAGGCTTAGGTTTGTCTGCCTAAGCTCTTAGCTGAGATGCCTGACTGCAGTGTCACACAACAGGGCCGCCATCTTGACTGTCTTGGCCCTTGGCAGTGTTCCCTGTGTCTGTTGGATAAGGCTTCTCACTTGTAGGAGTCAAGGGTAAATGAAGATTTGGAATTGGCAATAACATGGAGGACTAAGTGCCTTTCTAAAGGAAATAGCTCTCAGCAGTTGAACTGGTCAGACTCTGGATTTTCAAGAAAAACAGAAATCCAGATTTTTATGTGAGTTTTCTTAGTTTTTAACTTTTTTTTTTTTTTTTTTGAGACAGAGCCTCAAGCTGTCACCCTGGAGAGAGTGCCGTGGCATCACAGCTCACAGCAACCTCCAATTCCTGGGCTCAAGCGAGTCTCTTGCCTCCGCCTCCCAAGTAGCTGGGACTATAGGTGTCCGCCACAACGTGGGCGGACATTTTTTGGTTGCAGCCGTCATTGTTGTTTGGCGGGCCTGGGCTGGATTTGAACCCCAGCTCAGGTGTACGTGGCTGGCGCCTTAGCCCGTTGAGCCACAAGCACCGAGCCAGTTTTTAACTTTTATTTTTTCAGTTTTTGGCTGGGGCCAGGTTCAAACCTGCCACCTCTGGTATATGGGGCCGGCGCCCTACTCCTTGAGCCACAGGTGCCGTCTAGTTCTCCTAGTTTTAAAAGTTGACAATCGGCTCGGCGCCTGTGGCTCAACGGGCTAAGGTGCCAGCCACGTACCCCTGAGCTGGCGGGTTCGAATCCAGCCCGGACCTGCCAAACAACAATGGTGGCTGCAAACAAAAAATGGCCGGGCGTTGTGGCGGGCGCCTGTAGTCCCAGCTACTTGGGAGGCTGAGGCAGGAGACTCGCTTGAGCCCAGGAGTTGGAGGTTGCTGTGAGCTGTGATACCATG
>CAUYRH010042428.1:0-17085 GCA_963574655.1 Perodicticus potto | reverse complement strand
TTTTTCTTTTCTTTTGAAGAGAAGTGGTCTCACTGTCATTCAGGCTGTAGTACAGTAGAATTTCCTTACTTTTTAACCTGAATGATAAAAGCACTCTGGGTTTTTTTGTTCGTTTTTCTTTCTTTCTTTCTTTCTTTCTTTTTTTTTTTTTTGAGACACATTCTCACATAGTTGCCCTGGGTAGAGTGCCATGGCCTCATAGCTCACAGCAACCTCAAACTCTTGGACTCAAGTCCAAGATCCTCCTGTCTCAGCCTCCTGAGTAACTGAGACTACAGGTGCCCACCACAATGCCTGGCTAGTTTTTTTTCTATTTTTAGTAGAGACAGAGTCTCACTTTGCTTAGGCTGATCTCAGACTCCTGAGCTCCAGTGATCTACTAACCTCCATTCTGGCCTCCCAGAATGCTAGGATTACAGCTGTGATACCCAAATTTTACACTGTACCCCAGTTTTATGGACTAACAACCGAGCTGTGTGTTGTCTACAGTGCCACCTGATGGTCAATAAGCTGCATTCTCTGACATAATGGGTCTTTCCTGTGAAGCAGTGTCCTCTGTTTTGTTAACTTTGCACACAAAGTTTGTGAGCATCAGTCTGTTTATGTGTGTCTCTTTTAAAACACAACTGATGTATATTAGATGTGGAGAAACATACAAAATACAGAGAAAAGATTAAAATAATTGGAAATCTCACTGCATAGAGATAGCCATTATATACATATTGCAGCTATTTTTGTATACATAAAAATATATATCTATATAATTTTAATACTATTAAATATATATATAATTTTAATACTATTTTTATCATTTAATATAAAAACATCTTTGAAGTCTCATAATATGTAATTTTTTTTTTTTTTAATGAGAGAAAATCTCACTGTTGCCTAGGCTGGAGTGCAAATGTGTCATCCTAGCTCACAGCTAGGAAGGGTTCAAGTGATCCACCTTCCTCAGTTGCTGGGTCTATAGGCGCCCACTACAATGCCTGGCTAATTTTTCTGTTTTTAGTAGAGAAGAGGTCTCATTCTTGCTCAGGCTGGTCTTGAACTCCTGAACTCAAGCAGTCCTTCTGCCTCAGCCTCCTATAGTGATGAGCGATTGCTCCCGGCCTCATTTTATGTAATTATTGCTTTATTTTTCATTGTATAAGTGGACTATATCTTGCAATTTGTAAATATAGATTATGTAGTCTACTTTTTTTAATATTAATTATTTTTTATTAAATCATAGTCTATTACTTTTGAAACACTTGGGAGTTCCTGTCTTCCCCTCTTGTGGAGAATATTACATAGGATTGTAACAATGGGTTAGTGTTAGGCACAATGTAAGTGTTCAATATTATTATTACTGTTACTCAGTGTCAGTTCCTGGAAGTGGAATTGCTAATCAGAAAATGCACATTTGATGGAGGTTTGATACACAGGGTGTCCATAAAGTGTGCAATTTAAAATAGTCAAAATTGCACACCAATTTTATGGACACTTTGTATTTCACTTAATTTTCATGCAGAAAAACTCTACATCCCAGGGGTGAATAAGAAGGCTATATACTATCTTTAAGGATGCATACTGTCTTTATTTTTTATTATTTTTTTTTTGTAGAGATAAGAGTTTCACTTTATCGCCTTCGGTAGAGTGCCGTGGCGTCACACAGCTCACAGCAACCTCCAACTCTTGGGCTTAGGCGATTCTCTTGCCTCAGCCTCCCGAGTAGCTGGGACTACAGGCGCCCGCCACAACGCCCAGCTATTTTTCTGTTTGCAGTTCGGCCGAGGCCAGGTTTGAACCCGCCACCTTCGGTATATGGAGCCAGCGCCCTACTCACTGAGCCACAGGCCCCGCCCTGTCTTTATTTTTATCCAAGACCACTTAATAGTGAGATTCTGTAATTATTTTTTTGGCCACATGGGAACTGGCCATTTATATCTAAACTTTTGGGAATTACTTGATTATAGCCATTCCCACTTTTTACTCAGGTGTTCATCTTTTTCTTACTAATTTGTAAGCTATTATTGTGTATGCCATGTTGCCTTTTAGCTTTTATTCATGGTGTTTGGCAAACACAAGTTTTAATTTTTTTTTTTTTTTTTTTTTGAGACAGAGCCTCAAGCTGTCACCCTGGATAGAGTGCCGTGGCATCACAGCTCACAGCAACCTCCAATTCCTGGGCTAAAGCAAGTCTCTTGCCTCCGCCTCCCAAGTAGCTGGGACTACAGGCGCCCGCCACAATGCCTGGCCATTTTTTTTTTTTTTTTGGTTGCAGCCGTCATTGTTTGGCGGGCCCAGGCTGGATTCGAACCTGCCAGCTCAGGTGTACATGGCTGGTGCCTTAGCCCGCTGAGCCACAGGCGCCGAGCCACAAGTTTTAATTGTTATGTTTCACTCTGTGTTCTGTGAATAATGGTGGTGTCCAGGTATGGACACCTGCCCCAGGCTGGGCTAATCACATTCTTTACTGCAAATTTGAAATTGCAATCAGAAGGCAACCAAGCAGTTGCAACAAAAAGTTAACAACTAAAGTGAAGGATACTTGTCTTTCCATGAAATTAAAAACTTCATTAAGTGAGTAAATTTAGGGGCACATAAAACCCAAAAAGTATGCAGTTCCTCTCTTCTTAGATTGGACTAAAAAGTAGCAAAAGTGAAAAATGGTAGTCATTGCTGCCTCCATTCCTACCTCAGCTCCAGCCCCAGGCCCCTCCTCTCATGATTTACTCCTTAAAATCTTACTCATTTAGGCTCAGCGCCTGTAGCTCAAGCCGCTAAGGCGACAGCCACATACACCTGAGCTGGCAGGTTCGAATCCAGCCTGGGCCTGCCAAACAACAATGATGGCTGCAACAAAAAAAGTAGCTGGGCGTTGTGGCGGGCATCTGTAGCCCCAGCTATTTAGGAGGCGGAGGCAGGAGAATCGCTTGAGCCCAGGAGTTGGAGGTTGCTTGGAGCTGTGACGCCACGGCACTCTACCCAGGGTGACAGCTTGAGGCTCTGTCTCAAAAAAAAAAAAAAAAAAACCTTTCATGATTTACTCCTTAAAACCTTACTCATTTATTCATTTATTTATTTATTTGTAGAGACAGAGTCTCATTTTATTGCCCTTGGTAGAGTGCCATGATGTAACACAGCTCACAGCAACCTCCAGCTCTTGGGCTTAGGCGATTCTCTTGCCTCAGCCTCCTGAGTAGCTGGGACCACAGGCGCCTACCACACGCCCGGCTCTTTTTTTTTGTTGTTGCTGTTTGGCCAAGGCTGGGTTTGAACCCACCAGCCTCAGTATATGGGGCTGGCGCCTTATTCACTGAGCCACAGGCGCCGCCCAAAACCTTACTCATTTAAACTTTACTCATTTAAACCTTTCATGATTTACGCCTTAAAAAGTTAATGTTTAGGCTGGGTGCAGTGGCTCGCGCCTATAATCCTAGCGCTCTGGGAGGCAGGTGCTGGTGGCTTGCCTGAGCTCAGGAGTTTGAGACCAGCCTGAGCAAGAGCGAGACTTTGTCTCTAAAATCAGTGTGTCGTTGTGGTAGTCTCCTGTTGTCCCAACTACATGTGATGCTATGGCAAGAGGAATGCTTGTGCCCAAGAGTTTGAGGTTGCTGTGAACCATGATGCCACAGCATTCTACCAAGGGCATCAAAGTGAGACTCTGTCTCAAAAAAAAAGGAAAGAAAAAGGTTAATGTTTGGTGTAGTGGGGACTATCCTTCAAGTTGTAGGCCTGATTTCTGATTAGTTAGTAATTGTGCTTCTCCAGTTTGTCAATATTTTGAGTATAACCCCTACGTGATTTCAAATCATGCTAGAAAGTCTTGCTTTACCCTCCTCTGTTATGGAGTAATGCGTGCCAAGAGCTCAGGTTAGGACACTTTGTAATTAGATATGAGGTTCAGTTTTACCATACACAATCACTAAACCACTGAGAGGTGGGGTTAGTATTAACATCTCTGTCCCCCAGCCCTGTACTGCACTACCTCAGAGCTAGTTCAGACTCCTGTCCCATCTGACTGCTCCTGGGTCCAGGCTCTTTTCAGCCTGTTTTCTATATGGCTCCCAGTTTATTCTGAGTGCCTCAGTGATGAATCCAGATGGTGCTTTGATGGAGGACAGGAACCAAGGAAGACTGGTCCCCGTTGTTCAGCACACCTGGGCTCAGAATCTTGCCTTGCTGCTGTACTGGCTGTGTGACCTCAGACAAATTATGTAATTCCAAAATGAGAGTTTCCTCTTATTTAAAATAGGGACATTATCATCATCCTCACATCTTCCCTTCAGGCCCTGATCTCCCATAATCTGCATGAAATTTACTCCATATTGTTTATCTCTTTTGCTAGTCCAAAAGCTGCAAGACCAAGAATCTTGTTACATTAATCTTTCCAGTGCCTCACCTTGTTCTTGATCAACAGTAGGTCCTTAGTAAATAAATTCTCCAGACTTCCAGTGAATCAAGTTCTAAATACCAACTATGTGTCAAATATTCAAAATGTTGAAAACGCAATGGATCCAGATGTTTTCACATCAGTGGATTATATCCTAAATTTATTTCTTTCTTAGATGAAAATCAGTAGCCCTGGAATTTCTTGCACAATCTCAACAATTTCTGTAAAACTCTCAATGACTTTTATAATCTATAACTAGATACTGTGGCCAAGAATCCCAGCACTTTTGCTCTTTGACTTGAAAGCTGGCAAAATGAATTACCAGGATTGACCCCTCCCAACCAAACACATGATCAGCCACAGCTGTGCATGTTTTTTAGTATGACTGCACCAGGATAGGGCTCCAAGCCACTGGGTGGAGCAGTGTGCTCTGGGGAGAAAACTTATGACATTTCCCCTATGATTTCAAGAGAGGAAAAAAAAACACTTTATGAGTTGTTTCTGCTCAACATCAATAGGAAATGTCATAGCATGGCATGTTTATATATAGATGTACACATGAAGACCATCAACTACCACTGGAGTGGGAGACAATTTAAACTGCATTGGTCCTAAGAGTGAAGGAAGGCAGACATTACTAACTAGTTGATTACCCAACCTCACTTTATTTTTTTCCCTTGATAACAGAGTTCCAATTTTATTTGGGAATGACAACGTATACTAGAAGACAGTTTCTCCCTTGAAGGGCTAGGTTCCGGCCAGTAAAATGTAAACAAGTGTGTGTGTGATGTTCAAGTAGACCGCTTAAAGGAAGTTGACTCCATTTGAAAGGTATGCTGTGTTGGCCTGCCTTCCTTCTTTCCTCTGGTTGAATGTCATCTTTATGGCTGGAGCTCCAGTAGCCATCCTGGAACTTAATGGTGACCTTAAGAGTGGAAGCCACAGGCCTGTATAAGGGAACAGAATAAGAAAGAAGTTGGGTGCCAGATGACCGAGGAGCCACCATACAAGCTCTAGATAGGTAGTTTCTGCTGTTTGTGTGAAAGAAAAACAATCACAACAAAGTGATTTTGTTTAACCCACTCTTTAAAAAGTCAGTTTTCTGTTATATGCAGCCTATTAATCCTATCCAAACAAGGCCTGATTGAAAGGTTTATTGATGCTTCTTTTTTCCCAATTAATAGCAGAAACATTGGTAATAAATGCCCATTAATGGGTAAAGAAATTATTGGTGTAATGGTACCACAGAAACCTGTGCACCAGCATAAAGAATAAAAGTTCTCCACGAAATATTAAGTGGAAAACAGAGTCCATTATGCTTAACAATCCTACAATATGATGCCATAGACACATAAAAATGCAACAAAATCCTTAATAGAGATAATTTGATGTTTGCAAATGTATAGAAAAATACATGCAATGTATAATGGTTAATGTGGAGTAGAATTGTGGGGTTGAAATTTAAACTTTATATAATGTTTGGATATTTTACTACTAGGAGTGATTCATATCTTATGTAATTAAAAGTTTAAAAGAAATCGTCGGACCAGCCATTTGAAACACACAGAATCTTAAAGCATCTCTGGACCGATGTTTTAAAGAAACAAAAACTAGTGTGATTCATCCTTTAAAAGGATTATTAGTCATAGCCTACGTATTAGGTTGAAATCGAAGACCGGAGCTATTTTTAAAAAATGAAAAACGATTTTAAAACGAGAGTTTGAAGATGACAGTAATATTGAAAATTGTTTGCATTGCATTCTGTAATGAGCAGGAAAGCAATAGGCCCGACCTTATTTACAACTTACTGAAAAAAGTTGTTCTGCCTGCCACTAACTTATTTTTTTTTTTTGGTTGGGGTTGGGTTTGAACCTGCCACCTCCAGTATTTGGGGCAGGTGCCCTACTCCTTGAGCCACAGGCGCTGTCCCAACACTACCTTCTTTTTAACTGGCTATTGTCAAAGGAAACTGCAGGAGAATGAGAGTGAACGTCTGATGCCCATTGCCCTGAAATGGGCGTTTTTAGAGTTGAGGCAGCTTCTCGAATTTCCAGTTTCTATTCTTTTAACAGGCGAGAAACTGAGGTCTCGCGGGACGCTGTTTGGCGGGTCCTGGAGGGCCCGAGGGTGCTTTTGGATCCCGCCTGTGCGTTCCAGTGAAGGAAAACTGGGACCGACCCAGCCTGGGCAGAAAGCCTCAGCCGGTCGAAAGGGAGGAGCCCGCGGAGAGGGGCGGGGCCGAGATGGCGGGGGCGGGGCTTCCAGAGTTTGGGGCCTGAGGTAATGGGACGGGGCGGAGCCCGGCGGGCCAGCGAAGGCAAGGGGCGGGGCCACGGAACCCGGCGTCCGCGGGGCGGGGCCGGGGCGTGTGCGAAGCGGAATCCCGTGCGCTGCGGTCAGAGCGGCGGCGCGGCGAAGATGGCGGCCTCCAGCTGGGCTCGCTCAGTAGTCGTGCTGCTTTGTGTCTCTGACCTGCTGTTGCTGCTGCTGCCGTCGCCTGGAGCCTACGCCGCCGAAAGCCCGGCAGGAACGCCTGCCGAGGCTCCCCCACCTCCCCGGAAGAAGAAGAAGGATATTCGCGATTACGATGATGCGGACATGGCGCGTCTTCTGGAACAGTGGGAGGTCCGCTGCGCGCGCACCCTGCCTGCCCTTCTCTGTCCGGACCCGGCTCCCACCGACCCCTTTGGGACCCTTCTGACCCCCTAACCTCTTTGCTCGGGCCACGAATCCTTACTGGCCATCGCTGACCCTCCGCGTCGCCTTTGACTCCCTCATTCAGTGTCCTCTTGCTCTTGCCACCGCTTCTTGGGCCACTCCAGTTACGGGTCAGCGTCCCAGCCCTGCCAGCGCCCGAGTCGCCTCTGTGTTGTTCCCCGTGGCCGGGGACCACTGCAAACAGGGACAGAGACCTCTCCCAGTCGACGACCGAAGAGCGCTTTCCCCTTTCCCCCTTTGTTTCGGGGCGAGTGGGTGGCGGTGATGATTCTGTTCCGAGAGGGTTCGCTCGGCTTCGAGAGTTCTCTTGTCTCCTAAGTCAGCAGAATTTCAGGCTTCCCGTTTTAGTATATGACCCTGCTGGGAATTTTGTAGTTTTGTGGGTGGATTTATTTTACTGGAGGAGGGAAAGCAAGTGGCTGTGAGGCTAGTGGCTCTATCATAGAACTCATGCTTTTGCTTTAGAGAGCAGTGAATGACAAGTTTCTGGTTTGTTACTTCGATGCTGTAGAGTGGGCAGTTACAGGGAGTATGTGGTAAGCTTTTAAGGTAACGTTGACTGACTGAAAACACGTCGCTGCCTTTTGCCCTTCCAATGGTGGTTATACCGCCTTGGTGATTTGTAACAGGGTCGTGTCTCCTTTCTGGGCTTCAGTTTGCTTATCTGCAAAATGAGAAGGGTTTACTGGATGCTTCCTTACAGCACTGACGTTTTGCTATTTTGCAATTATCTATGTGTGTGTTGGTTGTGGGCATGAGCTTAAAATTCCACCTGATGCATTTGACTAGAAGAAAGCAAGCTTGTGTTTCCATGTGTTTTATCAGCAGTTGATGCAAAGATTGGGGTAGATTTGAATGTGAAAAGGAAACTTCCCCATTGATTTACCACTCCCTTACAATCTCCCTGTCTCTTTCTGGACTCTGGTAAAGCCTTTTCATTCTGCTGGAATGAGAACTTAAGGAGAAATCTTACCCTGTAAATACATAGACCCTGAGCTCGATGAAGAGGGTGCTGCAGAGATGAGCAAGGACTTCATGAGGAACAGTAGAGAACAGTTAAAATAACTGTAATACATAACTGAGTGTGGTGGGTGCCAGTTGTCCCAGCTAGTTTGGGAGGCTGAGGCAGGAGGATTGCTTGAGCCTAGGAGTTTGAGTTTGCTGTGAACTATGATGATGCCACAGCACTCTAGCCAGGCAACAAAGCAAGACTCTGCCTCAAAAAACAAAGATAAATAAAAAATAATAACTGTAATACAAGTAGAAATTGGTGAGTGCTATGTAAAGAAAGTGCCGTGGGAATCTTAGAGGACTTCAGGAAGGAAATGGCGGGGTTTTTTTGAGACAGAGCCTCAAGCTGTCACCCTGGATAGAGTGCTGTCGCATCATAGCTCACAGCAACCTCCAATTCCTGGGCTCAAGTGAGTCTACTGCCTCAGCCTCCCAAGTAGCTGGGACTACAGGTGCCCGCCACAACACCTGGCCATTTTTTGGTTGCAGCCATCGTTTGGCGGGCCCAGGCTGGATTTGAACCCGCCGGCTCAGGTGTACGTGGCTGGCACCTTAGCCTGTTGAGCCACAGGCGCCGAGCTGGAAATGGAGTTTTAGTTAGGCCAAGGCAGATGTGGGTGGCAATGGCACTTTAGACAGGCTAAGGAAAATGTGGGAGGAAGGCATTTCTAACAGAATAGCATGACCTGAGGTTGTAGAAACTGGTCAGAAGAGCATAGAGGTTAACAGCAGAGGCTCTGGAGTTAACATTGCTTAAGTTCAAATCACTTAAACTTGTAAATTTAGACCAGCAAAGAACTTCTCTGTGCCTTAGTTTCTTTTGCAAAATGGAGGTGTTAGTAGTATCCATCTCAAAGTAGTTGCAAAGATTAACTGAGAAGACATGTTAAGAACATGGAATAGTATGATTCAGGCGTCAGTAGCTATGCTGAATCATTTGGGTTAGCAGGAACAGACTGAAACAAAGTAGTGACACTTAAGGATGGGAAGGTTGGTGGGAAGCAGGCCTTAAATGCTGCGGGGTTTGAACTTTTATGTGTTGGTCTGGTGAGTATGAAAGGTTGTATTACCCATATTATAATACTAGAATGTTCATACAGTATTTAGTCATCACTAACCTTATCTCAAAACATTTTCACTTTTTTGAGTGCCATACCACATGCAGGTGTAATTTTTATGGCTGAAATCATAGCATACATGATTGCTATAATGCTCTTCATTATTTCATTTAGTAGCTATTAAGCGTTTCCCTGGGTTACTGCATTATCTTCATGGGAGAGAGTCTGAAGGCCTAGAAAAACACATTATCTCATTTAATCCTTTATTGCTGTCTAAATGACAGTGAGCACAGAGAGGTTAAATAACTTGCTTGGGGTCACACAGCAAGCTAGCCAAGTTTCAAAATTCTGTCACTTGAGAGCCTGTTCTTTGAACCATTTTACTACAATGCCATGCACATTGGTGAATAAAAGTACACATGAAAGATAAGAAAGACCTGGATTGAACTAGAAGCTACTGGAGTGGAGTGGACGGAGAAATGGGAGAGGTTTTATGCTCGTAACAGGACTTAGTAGTTGGTTGATTGTGTGAAAAGGAGGGCGACAGCATAATGTAGTAAAGGGCAGACTGGGAACCTCACTTTGCCCTGGACTAGCTGTTTGTCCCTAGTTTCAGGTATCTGTACAGCTGGATAACATCCCAACCTGCATGTAGATTAAATGAGCTGATGTTTGTAGACACTCTGCACACATGAGCACCCTTCCCCAATAGCCGGGATTTTTCTGTGGGAGAGCATATCCATCCCTATGGGTGCTTTTTTTGTAGGAAACAGTAATTCTTCCCCCAGTGGCAGTCCCCAAATGCCTACCCTATTCTTTCCTGGTAGTCTGAGAATCAGTGCTTCAGTGAGAGACTGTACTTCACATGTGTGGGAAGAAGGTAAGAACTCTTTTCATTGTGTCAGAACTAATGCTGAGTCCCAATTGGCATAGAAAAATAACCAAAGGTGGTTATTTCATTTTATATCATGCTAACTGGGTGTAATGGGAAGGGACAGATGGGGGAATTTGGAGTCAGAAATGTGGGTTTGCACTTCATGGCTACCTTTCCTAGCACGTGAGTAAACAGAATAAATTACCTTATGAGCCTCATCTTCTTTGTATATTAACTGAAGACCTAGGATTGCCCTGAAGGTTGGTGATAATGTACCAGAAGTGCCTGCAACATAGTAGCTACTCTGTGGATGGTAGTTATTAAGGTTCATGGGAGGAAGAAGAGGCAGCTAAGGTTTGTAGCCATTGATTTTTGACAAACAGTGATGGGAACCTTATGAAGCCAGTTGAAAATGCAAGATTGGCCTGGAATCAGGGCTGGGTCTAGGGAGGGTCTGACTTGGTGGGCCAGGTTCCAGCCCTGCCTTGAGGTAAGACTTGTTTTCAGCATACAGAAAGTGATAAGAACAGATTGGATTACTCAGAGATGCCTTGGAACTAAGTAGCACTGAACAGCTACATCTGGGGCACTACAGAGGGTTTTGAAAAACTGTATTCACTTTTTTAAGAAAGGATAATCTATTAAATTGTACTACGCAATACATGCTGTGACAAAAGAGGAATACAAGTCACTTTCGACTTCTGCAATTACAAGGTACTCAGAGTCCATACGTAGGATGCACAGATAACATCGCTATGGTATGTATACATTTTTTTGGCACCCCGATATTTTTGCTATTTTTATATTAATTAACACATAATAATTGTACATATTTATGGGGTACAAAGTGGTATTTTGATACATTAAGTATACACAATGTGTAGTAATCAATTTAGAGTAATTATATATCTGTCACCTCAAACATTTATCATTTCTTTCTGTTGAGAACATTGAAAATTCTCTCAGCTGTTTGAAAGTATGTAAGTCATTGTTAAGTGTTGTCACCCTGCAGTGCTGCAGAATGCTGAAACTTACTCCTCCTCCCAGTTAGCCATCCTCCCCTGTTCCTCTCCTCTCCACGTCCAGGAGCGTCCAGGAGCACGGCTTCTGTAGGTCCCACATAATGAGGGAGAACAGGCAGCATTGTGTCTCTGGGCCTGGCCTAGTTCCCTTAACATACTGTGCTCCAGGCCATTGGGGTGTTTTCCAGTTTTTTTTTTCCCTGTAACTGAAACATACACAAAGACATAAAATGAAAATTAAAGTTTCTTTGGAACAGTTTTTTTGTATGCACTAATTATGATTATTTAATTATATTCTCATTAAAAAAGAAATGCCCCTTGTGACCTACTGAGTTAATTTCATGATCATTAGTGAAATCAGGTTTTTTTTTGTTTTGTTTTTTTGAAATAGAGTCTTACTATGTCCCCCTAGGTAGAGTGCTGTGTCATCACAGCTCACAGCAACCTCAAACTCTTGGGCTCAAGTGATTCTCTTGCCTGAGTCTCCTGAGTAATTGGGACTGCAGGTGCCCACCACAATGCCCAGCTATATTTTGGTTGTAGTTGTCATTGTTGTTTGGCAGGCCCTGGCTGGGTTCAAACCCGCCAACTCCGGTGTTTGTGGCTGGCGCCTTAGCTGCTGAGCTATAGGCGCTGAACCAGTGTGATCAGTTTGAAAAATATAAATATTCTAGGGTACTGAACTAAGTCTAGAAGTCTTGAAGTGTATTAATGAAACCATAACAGATGTTGTGGAGAAGCAGGACAGAATGAAGACAGAAACCACCTGTGGATTTGGCAACTCGGAGCTCTTTGGTGGCATTGAGAGTGTAATTTTCATAGGGTGACTGGAGGCCAGGGTACAGGAGCCTAATGAATGAGTAGTGTAGCCATGTGTGCAATATTGAGCATTGCTTGCTTTGAACTCGTAAATCCCAGAAGAAACCTGAGGAGGTAGATGTTATTACCCCTCACCTGCTCATTGTAGGCGAGGAAAGTCACTTTAAGAGGTGCTGAGTAATTTACCCAGGGCCACGTAGTGGTGGAGCAGAGAGCTGAACCCAAATAATAATCTGCCTGCACAGCCCGTGTTCCTGACTACAAGTCACTATCAGCAGTTCTTTCAAAGCAAAATGAAGAAACAGGTCAGTTGGGAGGGTGGCAGAGTTGAGAAGGTTAGTATGTTGTGCGGTCACACTGCTGGAGCCTCAGATCACGTCATTTCTGCTTTTCAACTTGTAGATGAGAAACAGGCCTCAGGGAGTAAAGACTCCTGCAGAGTCGCACGACTAGTTCTATAGAGCTGAAACCAGGTCCCAGGTCACCTTCAACCTCTGCTGGAGAATCTTTTGGTTTTGCTTTTTATTAGCAATATTTTTGGGGTTTTTTTATAACAGCTTTATTAATATATAATTCACATGCCATATGCAATTCACACATTTGAAGTTTGCATTTTAGTGGTTTTTAGTGTATTCAGTGAGTTGTACAACTGTCACCTCAGTCAGTTTTAGAATGTTTTTGTCTCACGGAAAAGAAACCATCACTCCTCCCCCTTTTCCTCCCAACCCCCCAGGCAGTCCTAGGCAGTCACTAATACACTTTCTGTCTGGACAGATGAGCCTGTTCCGGGCATTTCCTAGAAACCGAATCACAGGGTGTGTGTCCTTGTGTGCCAGCTCACTCAGGCAGCGTGACCCGTGTCAGTCAGCACTTTGCTCCTTGTTGCTCATCTTAGCCTTTTCGCCAAGGAACTTGGTTCCAGAACATGGTTCTTTTCAGTATTTTTTATCCGTCAGTCTATTGATTGGTATTCCAGTGTAGGTAACTTATTCATTTGTTCATATCAGTATGGATTCAATGGCTCTTACTTTGAAGGATTATAAATCGTTACTACTCCATTTATTATTCCATTTTGAGCCCATGAAAGCTGCTTCAAGTTGGCTTCTTTGTCATTTTGACATGCAATGCTACATGATGCTTATTTTGTTTATTTTTAAAGACAGGGTCTTGGTCCATCTCCCATCCTGAGTGGCATCATCATGGCTCACTGCAGCCTCAAACCCTGGTCTTAAGCAATCCTCCTGCTTGAGCCTCCGGGGTAGCTAGGGCTACAGGCATGCACCACCAAACCCTGCTAATTTTTTTATTTTGATTATAAATTTCTTGTAGAAACTAGGTCTCTCCATGTTGCCCAGACTGGGTCTTGAACTTCTGGCCTCAACTGATCCTCCCACCTCCCAAAGTGCTGGGATTACAGAGTGAGCCACCACACCCAACCTGTTCCATGCTTCTTTCAGCACTCTCTTACTTTGCAAGGCAAGAAGATATTCTAGGTTCTTTTAAATGTTTCATCAATTTAATATCTGTTAATGTATTAAAAACCAAGAGTTTTTTTCTGGTGCCTCCAGGTATTTAGCCTAATACCACAAGGTACATTCTTTACCCTTTCATATTTGTAACTTTATTCTCAAAAGTGAGGAACCTGGCTCTCATCCTCAGTCTCGATACTCACTTGCTCAAGCCTCGCTGTCACAGAAGATAGTTTCAGAGCTGCTAGCTCCTACCACTGCAGCAAGCAGACTGCTCAGTAGAGTTGGGTATTTCATACAGGCTGGTCCAAGTGCAGTGGGGTTTACAACTAATTGATCATAACCAGTTAACAGATTCCTTGTTCCTTCTAAACACCCACTGTGACACTTGACTAACCTTAAAAAATAAAATGAATATTTTTGTACAGTGGTTATTAGGCGAGTAGGTATGTATCAAATGCACATTTCTTTGGTCCTCTTAGTTAATCATTGAAACAGATTTTAAGTATACAGTGTAATGAGTTTGGACAAGTGGATACATCTGTGTAATCTACACCCCTGTCAAAATACGAAGTATTTCCATCACCCTAGAAAAGTTTTCTCGTGTCCCTTCTCAATCATTCCCACATCATACCCCCCCACCAGCAACCGCTGTCCTAGTTTCTGTCACCCTAGATTGGTTTTGCGTGTTCTTAACTTTAAATAGAATTGTATAGTATATCTTATTTTGTGCCTGACTTCTGTCAGTCATTATTTTTGAGACTTGCTGTGTGTATCAGTGTTTATTCTTTTTCGTTGCTGTGAAGTATTTCATCATATGACCATACCAGAAAAGGGCCATTTTTACAATTCACCATATTCACAAGTATAAGGTTGAACAATTAAGTTCATGAACTCATCCTAGAAAGAGTGCTGCATCCCTCTTTGCTGAATATAACTGTGGTCCCCAGATGGCCGTGGGAGTAATTTGAAGGTGACTATAGTGGTACTCAGCAGTGAGGTATGTGGCACTTTTTCTAGGATGAATTCGCAAATTTAATTGTTCTACCTTGTATAATGACAGCTCTGATGGCCATTCCAGAAAAAGAGTTCCAAAACTTGCTTTGAAGGGTGGACTGCGTGCTGGCATCAGTGCACAGCTTCCCAAGGGAGCAACTTGAAGGTGACTATAGTGACATTCAGTGGTGAGGTGTATAGCACTTTTCCTAGGATGAGTTGGTGAACTTTATTACCTTACCTCATAGATTCTTTTGAGAGTGTAAAAGCTCTAGAAACCCATCGCATGCAGTTCTCTGATTGGTAACCTGGGCAGTGCACACCGTAAGTGGTGCTCCAAGTCTAGTGGACGAGGAAACCTCCCAAATTTGCCTCTTCTATCATAACTTAGGGCGTGTGCCTGCACCTATGTCATAGTAGATGTTTTTTGCCTGTGGCAGTTGAAAATCGAGTTTCTGATGAAGGGTTTGATGCACCCCACAGAAAGATGACGACATTGAAGAAGGAGACCTCCCGGAGCACAAGAGGCCCCCTGCACCTGTGGACTTCTCCAAGCTGGACCCGGGCAAACCTGAAAGCATACTGAAAATGACCAAGAAGGGGAAGACGCTCATGATGTTCGTCACTGTGTCAGGAAAACCCAGTGAGAAGGAGACAGAGGAGATTACAAGCCTCTGGCAGGGAAGTCTGTTCAATGCTAACTACGATGTCCAGAGGTACAGTTCCAGCCACCGTGGCGGAGGCGCCGCGCTGGGGCTCGTTCTAGGCGGGAGCAGGGCTCCTTTCTGGCAGTACTCCCAGGGGCCCTGGGCCTTTCCTAGCTGTAGCTTCTTTTAAGTTAATTAATTAATTTTTTTCTTTAAAGAAGAGTATTACTGGTCAAAGCCATAGTGACAGTTTGCTTTTTTTTTTTTTTTTTTTTTTGTAGAGGCAGAGTCTCACTTTGTCACCCTTGGTAGAGTGCCATGGCGTCACAGCTCACAGCAACCTCCAGTTCCTGGGCTTAGGCGATTCTCTTGCCTCAGCCTCCTGAGTAGCTGGGACTACAGGTGCCCACCACAACACCCGGCTATGTTCCTATTTTTGCAGTTCGGCCGAGGCCGAGTTTGAACCCGCCACCTTCGTTCTATGGGGCCAGCTCCCTACTCAATAAGCCACAGGCGCCGCCCACCAGTTTGCTTTTCTAAGAAGTTTCTGCTCCATGGAGAATGCTTTTGTCTGTAGCTACACACACCCCCAAAAGTTTGGACCACAGATTTTTTTCTTTTTTTTTTTCCATACAGAATCTCACTCTGTCACCCTTGTAGGAATGTAATGGCTTCATCATCAGTCACTCACTGCAGCCGCCAACTCTTGAGCTCAAGTGCTCCTCTTGCCTCAGCCTCCTGAATAGCTGGGACTATCAGCAGACCCCACAACACCTGGCTAATTTTTTTAATTTTTAGTAGAGACAGGGGATTCCTCTTTCTTAGGCTGGTCTTGAACACCTGGCCTCAAGCAGTGTTCCTGCCTCAGCCTCCCAAAAGTGCTGGGCTCATAAGTATGAGCCACTCTGTCTGGTCAGGACCATACTTTTAACAGATAACTAATTTTCACAACTTAATATGGTCCTGAGATACAGTTCTTTATTCTCCCCTTGGTATCTCCTTTGCTGAAACTTGAGTTACAATTTTAAGGAGTCTGGTTTTTTGTTCAACAATAGTTTTGAAATTTGGGATCTTCAGATCTCTTAGTTGAGGAAATATAAAACTGATGAAATGAAGTGGAGTCTGTAGATAATGTCCAGGCTAGCTGAATGCTTTCATTAGCTTAGATAGACACTTAAAGAAAACAAATGTCTTGGTGGACTGGTTTGGAAGTAGCACTGTTGTCGGTAGAGTGGTGGTGGGAGTGTTATAAACAGGAGGGTGATGATGTGGCCTGATCCCTCGGGAACAGAAGACTCATGCCCACTGGCCACCTAGTGGTCCTCCCAGACCCCATTCTCTACCTCCTTGCTCCTTGGGATGTTAAGTGTGGGCGAGCTAGGCTGCTTGCTGTTACTCTCTGGGGTTAGGATTTCTGTCCAATAGCTGAGTGTCCTGTTGAGCTCGTCAAGGGCCTCGGGCCAGTGGTTTTCAGCCTTCTATCAGCATGAGTCTTGTTGCGTAAAACTTTAACTGGATACTTGAGAATATGAATCAGACATGAATGGGAACCTCCCCCCTGCTTCCCAGCAGCAGCCCCTGTTCTATCTCTGCAGTACCCTAAAGAGCTTTCTCGTGTTCTCTGTTAACACAAGCATCTGTTTCTGTTTTGGTCTGAGCTGGGTGTTTAATAATAATTTAGTGAGCTACTGTTTCCAAACATTAGGTATCAGTAGCTACTGGGCCTTGGAGAAAAGAGAACAAATACTCTTTTTTGTTCTGTACTCGTGTAGCAGGCGGAAGGAACTATTTTTCTTGGTAAGTGCCACAGAATTGCTCTGACCTGTTAGTACCTTACAAGTATATGCTAACCGTATGATCACTTCTCTTCGCCAAGGTTCATTGTGGGATCAGACCGTGCGATCTTCATGCTTCGTGATGGGAGCTACGCCTGGGAGATCAAGGACTTTTTGGTCAGTCAAGATAGGTGTGCTGATGTAACTCTGGAGGGTCAGGTGTACCCCGGCAAAGGAGGAGGAAGCAAAGAGAAAAATAAAACAAAGCAAGACAAGGGCAAAAAGAAGAAGGAAGGAGATTCAAAATCTCGGGCTTCC
>CAUYRH010042427.1:0-16848 GCA_963574655.1 Perodicticus potto | reverse complement strand
TTTTTTTTTTTTTGTAGAGACAGAGTCTCACTCTATTGTCCTCCGTAGAGTGCTGTGGAGTCACAGCTCACAGCAACCTCCACCTCTTAGGCTTGAGCGATTCTCTTGCCTCAGCCTCCCAGGTAGCTGGGACTACAGGCGCCCGCCACAGCGCCTGGCTAATTTTTGATGCAGTTCGGCCGGGGCCGGGTTTGAACCCGCCACCCTCGGTATATGGGGCCGGCGCCCTATTCGCTGAGCCACAGGCTATACTTTTGAATATGATACTGAGTGAGTTCCTGTGTTGTGTTAGAAGAAAAGGAAAAAACTTTTCGTTTAAAAGTAACGAGTAGGCTTGGCACCTGTAGCTCAGTGGCTAGGGCGCTGGCTGCATACACTGGGGCTGGTGGGTTTGAACTTGGCCCAGGCCTGCCAAACAATGACAACCACAACAACACCACCAACAAAAAATAGCCAGGCATTGTGGTGGGCACCTGTAGGCCCAGCTACTTGGGAGGCTGAGGCAAGAAAATTGTGTAAGCCCAAGAGTTGGAGGTTGCTGTGAGTTGTGATGCCAGGCACTCTACCCAGGGCGACAGCTTGAGACTTTGTCTCAAAAAAAAAAAGTAACAACTGTGTTATTTTCTTTCGGATTAGATACAGTTTTTTTTTTTTTTTTTAAATTACCAAATAGGCTGTATTGTACAGATTTGGTTTTTGAAAAATATTCTCTTTGAATATGTGTTTGTTTTGTTTTTGACTTCTGCTTTGTAACACTGTAGTAGATGCTTAGGGTAATGGCAATAAAAGCAGTTTACAGTTGCTCCTGAGATTCTAATTTTAGTTGGGATACAAATTACCCATAAACTATATAGCTCCAGAAGCAGCATTACAGGTAGAGCAGTGCAACCTTAATACCTATGTATTGAAGAACTGATTAAGAAGTCGTATAACATCAAGAAATGATAAATGCCTGTGGTGATAGATAATCCAAATCACCCTGATATGATTAATTTACAATGTATGCCTGTATCAAGACGTTACATGGCCCCTGTAAATATATACCACTTAACAGTGCTTAAAATAGACTGGGTGCGGTGGCTTACACCTGAAATCCTAACCCTCTGGGAGGCTGAGTCAGGCGGATTGCTTGAGCTTACTAGTTTGAGACCAGCCTGAGCAAAAGTGTGACCTTGTCTCTACTAAAAATAGAAAAACCAAGGCAAGAGGATCACTTGAGCCCAAATTGCAGGTTGCTGTGAATTATGATGCCATGGTACTCTACCCAGTGTGACAGCTTGAGACTCTCAAAAAAAAAAAAAAAAAAGAGTGCCCGTAATAATGAAAAAAATTAATAAAATTAAATAAAAATATTATTTTATTGTATTATTTTTATTAAATATATAAAAATTATTATATTTTTTAATAAATTAAAAAATTAATCACAAGAAGTTGTGTAGAAACAGGAAGAATTAGTCAACAAAAATAGTCATAGTTTTATGTAGGAAATGGTCATACAGTTTAAGGATTATCTGATTAGTCATAGTTTTATGTAGAACAGGGTATACAGTATAAGGATTATCATGATAAAAAGACATCAGAATGGGACATTGTAGAAAGCTTTACTGAAATAAAGTAGAAGGAAGTAAAGAAAAATGATTTTATCTAGGTGTAATATATTAGTTAATGGTAAATGAGTAGTACAGACTGGCTTACTACTGTTTTACCACTACTAAATAATCTGAGAAATCAAATACTTACATGTTGGTTTATGTAAATCATACTTAACTTTAGAATGCAGTGAACTGGAAGTATATTATAGTTACTGTCTTTAAGAATCTGAAGAGTGATTATTCCTTAGTTATCTTAAAGTATTCTGAGTATCCAAACTAAAATTAAACCAGAAAACAGGCTAGGTATGGGGGCTCATGCCTGTAATCCCAGCGTTCTGGGAGTCTGAGAGTGGTGGATTGCTTGAGCTCAGAAGTTCAAGACCAGCCTGAGCAAGAGTGAGACCCTGTCTCTATAAGAACAGAAAAACTAGCCGAGTGTTGTGGTGGGTACCTGTAGTCCCAGCTACTTAGGAGGCTGAGGCAAGAGAATTAGTTGAACCTGAGTTGTGACACCACAGCACTCAACCCCAGGGTGACTGAGTGAGACTTTGTCTCAAAAAAATATATATATATATAAAACCAGAAAACAATGTATATTTGACTTTTTTATTCAAAGTTTGTCAAGTTTTCAATTAATCATTGATAAATTTAGAGACTGGCTACTGTTAGAAGCATAGAAGTTATTTCTCTAAACTGTGAATTGAATGTCAACCATTCTAGCAATTTATCTTTGTCCTTTTAATGTGGTGTCATTTTCTAAGATAGTCTCTATTAAGTACTGCCTTGATATTTTTTCTTTTGAGTTGTTATTCATTATATTCTGTCTTTTCTTTTCTTTTCTTTCTTTTTTTTTTTTTTTGGTTGCAGCTGTCGTTGTTTGGCGAGCCCGGGCTGGATTCGAACCTGCCAGCTCAGGTGTACGTGGCTGGCGCCTTAGCCCGTTGAGCCACAGGCACGGAGCCATATTCTGTCTTTTCAATGAGATTAAATAATAGATTTCTTGCTTGGGCTAGGGGCTGATTATTCTGAATCTTCTAAAATATATAATAAATTTGTACCTATAAAGTATACATATCGTCTCGGGGCCTGTGGCTCAACGGGCTAAGGCGCCAGCCACGTACACCTGAGCTGGCGGGTTCGAATCCAGCCCGGGCCCGCCAAACAACAACCAAAAAATGGCCGGGCGTTGTGGCGGGCGCCTGTGGTCCCAGCTACTTGGGAGGCGGAGGCAGGAGACTCGCTTAAGCCCAGGAATTGGAGGTTGCTGTGAGCTGTGATGCCACAGCACTCTATCCGGGGTGACAGCTTGAGGCTCTGTCTCAAAAAAAAAAAAAAATAAAAATAAAGTATACATATCACAATTATGAATACTAGTTTTCAGGTGTATTTCAGTTCATATATATATATTCAAAACATGAACTGAATGTGTATATATATATATATATTTTTAAATCAAAAACAAAAATAGAAAAATTATATATTTTATATATGTGTGTATACATATATTTATACTGATGAATGTATATATTTTTATATATAATACTTAAAATATATTAAAATATATAAATTATAACACTAATTTTTTATACTTATATGAAATAATATAGTAAATATTATAAAACATGTAATTTTGATATGCTTGAGTAATTTGTGTATCAAAACCTGAACTGAAACATACATAGCATTTAGTTCCTTGTGTCCTAAAGAATATTACAGAAATTTGAGTTGATATAGTGGTTCACACCTCTAATTCCAGCACTGTGGAAGGTCAAAATAAGAGGATTACTTGAGCACAGGAGTTTGAGACTAGCCTGGGCAAGTTAGTGAGACTGATTTTTTTGTCTCTACAAAAATATAGAGGATCACTTGAGTACAAGAATTTGAGGTTGCATGGAGCTAGATTGGGTCACCGCTGTCCAGCCTGGGTGATAAAGTGTGACCCTGTCTCTTTAAAAAAGAAAAAGAGTATTACATGAATTTAACTGAAGAGTTTGTTTTTCCTTTTTACTGCTTTTCTTGTGTGTTTATATGGGATTCAGTATTTAATAATAAACTAGTAGACTCTTTTGGATTAAGTATATGTGCCTCTGTGTTTGTTTTAGTGGTTGTTTTCCACTAAAAATAGAGGATGAAACACCAATTTTCGTTTTTTTTTTTTTTGAGACAGAGCCTCAAGCTGTCACCCTGGGTAGAGTGCTGTAGCATCACAGCTCACAGCAACCTCTGATTCCTGGGCTCAAGCGAGTCTCCTGCCTCCGCCTCCCAAGTAGCTGGGACTGCAGGCGCCCGCCACCACGCCCGGCCATTTTTTGATTGCAGCCATCATTGTTGTTTGGCGGGCCCGGGCTGGATTCGAACCTGCCAGCTCAGGTGTACATGGCTGGCGCCTTAGCCCACTGAGCCACAGGCGCCAAGCCACCAATTTTCTTTCTTTTTCTTTTAGAGACAGAATCTCACTTTATTGCCCTCGGTAGAGGGCCGTGATGTCACAGCTCACAGCAACCTCCAACTCCTGGGCTTAGTCCTAAGCCTCCCGAGTAGCTGGGATCACAGGCGCCCGCCACCAGTTTTTTTGTTGCAGTTTGGCTGGGACTGTGTTTGAACCCGCCACCTTTGGTATGTGGGGCCAGTGCCCTACCCACTGAGCCACAGGCGCCGCCCGAAACACTATTTTTCAAATAACATAGGCAGTCCTATTGACTGCATTTGAACATTTGAAAGTTTCCTTGTGGTATTGGGAGCTAATAGTATAAGGCTAATTTTCTTTGCTGCTGTAGGGATTTTTACTTAAAATTATGAACTTTTAACAAGAATTTTTGTTATAAAGCTGTTTTAATAATAATTTACTTTTTTTTTGTCTCCTTTCTGTATAATTTTGCAGCCTGCCTCATCTGGAGATGATAGAGCCATGTGTTTTACTTGTAGTGTATGTCTCGTTTGTTGGGAACCTACTGATGAACCTTGGTGAGTCTTGATTTTGGGGGGGCATAATAGGCTAAGTTAGTGTTGGAAATGTGATTCCAGATTTTATTTTTCTGATTTTGATATAATTGCTTGGCTTTTTGCCATTTATACTTTTGTTGTTGTTCTAAGAGAATGAGGTATCCCTGTGTCTACTGTGTCATACCACTTTGCATCCAGTGTCTCAAAGGTCTGTGATTTTCTAAACTTTGTACACAGGAGAAAGAATACAGCCATGCTGTGGTCAAAACCTAGAGGCTCAGATAAAGCGAACTCTGTTCCTGAATGTCAGTTTAGTCTTGGTCTGTAGAGGGAAGGTTGCCAGTAGAGAATCCCTGGAGGAAGGCCTTACAGAATACATTGCTAATTTGGAAGTAATTTTAGGGGTATCTGGTGTCTTTGAATTCTGGTGCATGAGAGTTTAGAACCTGGTTATACTTCAGGAGATCATGTATTGAAGCTTCATTTTTACATATAACTACTCTGAGGTTTTATTAATAGAAATAGTAATAATAATAGCAAATATTTTTTATAATACCAGGTACCATTCTAAGTACTTGATATGATTTTAACTTATTTAAATATTTCTTTAACACTGTTTAGTAGGTACTAGTATCATCTCCCTTTTATAGGGTAGAACTAAGAATATGCTCCTATTTAATCCTTCTAGTCACTCTGGAACTGGGAATTATTATTGCATGTTAAAATGAAGAAAATAAAATTTACTAAAGGATGTATGGCTAGTAAGTGATAGAATCGGGTTTTGGTTTTAAGTTATTTTGCTTAATTTGTATTAAAATTAGTGGATGTCCATCAGTTGATGTGAATGGGATAAGCTTGCTAAAGTTTATAGTAGTGTACATACGAATTCTAGGTTGCATTGGAAAAAACTATAAAAAATTAAAATAGCATCTCATTGCACACTGGCAATTGAATACAGTAGGCCCCACTTATCTTGGGGAATATGTTCTAAGACCCGGAGTGGATACTTTAAAGCATGCATATGCTAAACCCTACATAGCAGTGGTTCTCAACCTTCCTACGATCCTTTAACACAGTTCCTGTGGGTTGCGACCCACAGGTTGAGAACCGCTGCTGGATAGCCTATGTTTTTTCTTATCTGTCCATACCTATAATAAAGTTTAATTTATAAATTAGGCTTAATAAGAGAAGAATAGCAATAACTAATAATAGGATATTTATAGTACACTATATGGCACATGCCTCTCTCTTTCTTTCAATACTTTGTGTACTGTATTCACGTATGTTTGGACCATGATTGACTGCGTGTAAACTGAAACCGTGGAGTATGGAAATGGATGGGGGGGTACTACTGTATGAGCAGTTTCCAATTTAAGTTTCTGTTTGGAATTCAGTTTTTCTGTATAGAAGCCGTCTTTGTGTGTATGTGTGTGTGTGTGTGTGTGTGTGTGTACCATTTTAATATATAATTTTTAGTTTCCTAGGGCAATCCTCATAAAGTTATGTGACACATACCTGACAAATTGTACCATGATATAATAGAACATAATCTTATTTATAAATAGTTTCTTTGAACTTGAGATGCTCAAAACCCATGTTTTCTTGATATGTCAGGTATTTCAGGGATACCTGAATTCTGCATCTTTGCTATATAGGGTTTAGGATTCCTCAAACACACAGGAAGTTAGTGGGGTCACTGATGGCTTGGGACTAGTGCTCTAAATGGATAGGAGGGAAGGGGATGGGTGTAGGCAGCAGAGCCCTAGGTACCTTTTGAATTATAGGGGAGAAAAGGAAGGAAATGGGATTCTCAAATATTGATGGTGGGAGTTGATATGTGTAGTGTTATGTATTTTGGAGGGAGATTGAATATTTAAGAAAATAAAAATGGACACACCCTGTTACCTAACAATTCCATTATTACTTATCTACCCTCGGGAGTTAATTGCTCTTATGTGCATAGAGGCATATAATGGATGGTTACTGCAATGAAAAATTGGAAGCATCTTAAGTGGCCATCAGAAGGGCAATAGCTAAATAAAATATGATATATTTGTCTAATTGATTATGATCTAATAGTTGAAAGGTTCGAGCAGTTAGATCTCTATTAATCACCATTTGTAACTTTCAGTTATATTACTGTATTGAGAAAGCTTTTATAGAATGATTCATATAATGATACTGGTTCTTTAAGATAAAAACCCCTATTTTTCTGTATGTACTTTTATATATGTAAACTTAAAAAATATTTCATTTTTTATTTAATCATTTTTTTTAAATGAAGGAAAGGGTGGACCTTTATCTTTATTCATAGGATATTGCAAGATATGAAATTCTACATAGAGATAAGAAACCCTCTTAGAAAACAGGCTTTAAAAAAATATATATTTTTTTCAGTAAAAGAGATAACTCACTTATTACTCAAAAACAATCCTTGTTTTTGACTGAATTCAGACTTAGAAGTGGAAGCCTTCAGAGAGGACAGCCTTCGTCTCTTGGCAATCTGTTCCTGGCACTTTTCTTTGGCCTCCTTCATTCTCTTGGCCAAAAGTTTAGCATATTTGGCAGCCTCGTCCTTATTTTTCTTAGTACACTTTTTCTTTAGGGCAATATGCCAGCGTTTATGTTGCAAGACATGTGGAGTTACAAGGTGCTGAATCTTGGGTGCTTTGGGCCTAGGTTTCTTACCTTCTTTGTTTAAGGACTTTCTCACAGTGTATTGGTGAACATCATCTTCTTTAGACAGATTGAAAAGTTTGCGGATTCTGCTAGCTCTTTTAGGCCCCAGATGCCGAGTGTCTGTCAGTCCAGGGATATCCTTTTCTCCTTTTTTTAGAATAACCAAGTTGAGAACACTCAGATTGACATCCGTAATGCAACCCTGAATAGATTTGAGATTTGTACTTCCTTTCTCCATTTCTCCTTGGTCTCTAAGAGGAATTCCCCTTACTCAGCAGCAGGCGGACCCGGCCATGGGTCAAGACACCCTGCTTCATGGGAAATCCTTGCTTGTCGCTTCCACCACTGATTCGGACCACATAACCCTTCCATTCTTCACCCAGCGTGTCAGCAGCAACTTCTGTGGCCATTGGCTTCTCATAGAAAGTGTGAAGTTTGTTTTTCATCGTCCACTTCAATGAGTTTCTGGCAGCCAGTGGCTGGGAAGGAGATATTCAGCTTCATACTGAAGTATCTGAATGCCTCACAGACACCATAGAAAAGAGGCCTATAAAAATATTTTGAAATTTTACCATTTAGGCTCGGCGCCTGTGGCTCAACAGGCTAAGGTGCCAGCCACATACACCTGAGCTGGCGGGTTCGAATCCAGCCCGGGCCCGCCAAACAACAATGACGGCTGCAACCAAAAAATGGCCGGGCTTTGTGGCAGGTGCCTATAGTCCTAGCTACTTGGGAGGCGGAGTCAGGAGACTCGCTTGAGCCCAGGAATTGGAGGTTGCTGTGAGCTGTGATGCGACAGCACTCTATCCAGGGTGACAGCTTGAGGCTCTGTCTCAAAAAAAAAAAAAGAAATTTTACCATTTAAATTCATAATAGTGGTTATCTGGCAGTGAGATAGGAGATTACTGGGAATAAATATTATAAATGAAGACAGTCTTTAGCTTTATATACTCATGTGTAATTTGTGTAAATAAAATTTTTATTACAAAGATAAAACTTAGGTAAGAAAGATAAATGGAAGGAGATAAAATATGCTAGGATTTAGCTGGGAAGAAAGTACATTCAAATATCATGTGCTTGGGGGTGCAGTGCAAAAGGGTTTATGGAAGACATCTGTGTATTCTAAATAGTCCAAGATTTATATGGAGATTTAGGTAAGTTGCAGGCGCATTGTAAGAAGTAACAGTAGAACCTCCCAAAAGGCTGTAGACTATAGCAGACTGGTCAACATATGGAGGTGGTCAACATAAGTAACTAGGTCACTTGTACTGATTTGTATACATGGTGCAAGTCTGGCCTAAGAAAATTAGGTCAGCTTGAGGTGGTCAACTATGGAGATTCTGCTGTACGTATAGTCTTTTTTTTAAGTTCAGGTTAATATGAGGATACAAACAACTAGGTTACAGGTTTGCAAAAGTGTGCCATATATCCTGACATTGTGCCCATTAAGTGGGAGCACATCAATCCCTTCTCCTCTTCCCCTCTTCCCCCTTTTTCATTCTCTCTCCTCCCAATTGGAATTAAATTGAGTTTTTCACTTATGTGGGCATGAATTAGATCATCTACTGACTTCATATTAGTATTGGGTACACTGGATATTTGCTTTTCCATTCTTGTGATACTTTACTAAAAAGAATGTGTTTTCTAAGGAGTAGCATGTCTCATAAATAAAGTTTTCTTTGCCATGGACCTATAACAGTGGATTAAAAAAAAGATTATTTAAAAAAATTTTTTTTTTTGAGACAAAGCCTCAAGCTGTCACCCTGGATAGAGTGCTGTGGCATCACAGCTCACGGCAACCTCCAATTCCTGGGCTCTAACGAGTCTCTTGCCTCCACCTCCCAAGTAGCTGGGACTGCAGGCGCCCACCACAACGCCTGGCTTTTTTTTGGTTGCAGCCGTCATTGTTGTTTGGCGGGCCTGGGCTAGATTCGAACCCGCCAGCTCAGGTGTACATGGCTGGCGCCTTAGCCTGTTGAGCCGCAGGCGCCAAGCCTAAAAAAATTTTTAAATTTATTTTCTTATTTCGAGATGAGGTCTCACTGTGTTGCCCAGGCTAGAGTGCAGTGGCTATTCATAGGCACATTCATAGTGTGCTGCAGCCTTGAACTCTGGGTACAAGTGATCCTAAGTTCAAGGGCTCTTTTTTGGTAGTGTGATCCTTACATTTCTAATGCCTTATAATTACAACCAGTGAAAATAAAAAACAAACAAGTAAAACATAGCCAGAAAGAAATACAAGAGAGTCTGAAGTTGGGCAAATAATTTTTAAGTGTTAACGTTAGTCTTGTTTTTTTTTTGGAGACAGAATCTCACTATATCGCCCTTGGTAGAGTGCGTAGCATCACAGCTCACAGCAACTTCAAACTCCTGGGCTTAAGTGATTCTCTTGCCTCAGCCTCCCAAGTAGCTGGGACTATAGGCGCCCGCCACAACACCCCGCTATTTTTTGGTTGTAGTTGTCATTGTTATTTGACAGGCCCGGGCTGGGTTTAAACCCGCCAGCTCCAGTGTATGTGGCTGGCGCCCTAGCTGCTGAGCTACAAGCGCCTAGACTACCTGCTATAAGCGCCAAGACTACCTTAATCTTGTTTTAAGTATTTGAGAAAATTCTTAAAGTCATTATGCTAGTCTTGATCTGAGCTCTTAGTATTTATTTTTCTTAAACTTAATTATTTTCTAGTAAACTAAGTTAATATGTTTTTTCCTTAAAAAGCATTTATTTCAAATAAGTAGTATATAATTAGTGAACTTTACCTTTCTAAGGTTTTTTGAAAAGCAATTCTGTTTAAAAATTGTCCGATTTGATTCTGTAGTGAATATGTAAGTGTATTTCTGTATTCCTAATTAATGTCATTTTATCCACTAGAGATCTCCTTGCGCTTTCCAATCTTTATTAAAAACCCTTTGCTATGTGAGTGGCATTTATTGAATTTTTACTATATATCATTTGTAGTTGTGACCACTGATAAGATATGGAGAATTTTGAACTGAAATGAAGTTATTTATCCAAAAATAGTAGGACACCAGTGTGAGGAGATACTGGGAGTTTAAACAATTTTATTAGTATGTAATATAGCATTAATTAACTATTGCATTGGTTTCTCAGTTTTATCTAAGATTGATTTTTTTTTTTTTTAATTGAGGATTCATTGAGGGAAAAGAAACAAGGTTACACTGATTGCATTTGTTAGGTAAATTCCCTCTTACAATCGTGTTTTGCCCCCTAAGGTTGATGTTATTTGTAATTAATTAAGGTAATAACTAGTATATTGTATTTTGTGAATATTGAATGTATGAATATTGTGAATGGTTGAACATAGTATTGATAAAATTGAATGATTTGTTAAGATTGTCTATTATTAATGATGAATACTTTAAGTTCAGTTGTTTAAAAAAAGGAGATAATTCTGGAGTTCTGTTTTTTTTTTTTTTTGAGACAGAACCTCAAGCTGTCACCCTGGATAGAGTGTTGTGGCATCACAGCTCACAGCAACCTCCAATTCCTAGGCTCAAGCGAGTCTCCTGTCTCCGCCTCCCAAGTAGCTGGGACTACAGGTGGTGCCCGCCACAACGCCCGGCCATTTTTTGGTTGCAGCCGTTGTTGTGTGGCGGGCCCGGGCTGGATTCGAACCTGCCAGCTCAGGTGTACGTGGCTGGTGCCTTAGCCCGTTGAGCCACAGGCGCCGAGCCTGGAGTTCTGTTTTAATGTGAGTTTGCTTTGTTGTTAGTAAACTTTTCCTTTCTTAATCTGTGTAAAGGTCTGAACACGAGAGACATTCCCCGAACTGCCCCTTTGTGAAAGGTGAGCACACACAGAATGTGCCACTGTCGGTCACTCTTGCAACCAGTCCTGCGCAGTTTCCTTGCACGGATGGAACCGACAGAATATCTTGCTTTGGGTCGGGGAGCTGCCCTCATTTTCTAGCTGCTGCAACTAAACGAGGGAAGATCTGCATATGGGATGTTTCTAAACTTATGAAGGTATGTTTTAATTTTAAAGTAGCAGATTTCTAATTGGAAAAACAATCGGTTGTAAACTTCAGCTTTTTTTTGTTTAGGTGCACTTAAAGTTTGAAATTAACGCCTACGATCCCGTAATTGTACAACAGCTTATTCTGTCAGGAGAGCCGAGCTCAGGAGTTGATTCCAGGAGACCAACTTTGGCATGGCTGGAGGATTCCTCTAGTTGCTCAGATATACCCAAGCTGGAAGGAGATAGGTATGGGAATTTGTTTTATAGAATTTATCAATGTTACATGTTTTTTTCCACTTAGTTTTATATCCTCATTGTTCTAATTAAAGAGGAAGAAAGTTAGCAAGTTAAAATATCAGAGAATAAATGTTTGTTTAGAAATCTGAAAACTGTGATTTTTGAAGAAAATCTTCATTCAGAAATACCATAGTCTATAAAATGTGTTTTATTTTCTATCTTGATCTGTGTCAGTTGGAAATAATTAAAAAAGTCTAGGCCAGGTGCCGTGGCTCATCCCTGTAATCCTAGCACTCAGGGAGGATGAGATGGGAGGATCCTTTGAGGTCGGGAGTTTGAAACCAGCCTGAGCAAGAGCAAGACTCCATCTCTACTAAAAGAAAAATAGAAAAAATTAGCCAGTCATGATGGCAGGTGCCTATAGTCCCAGCTACTTCGGAGGCTAAGGCAGGAGGATTGCCTTGAGCTCAGGAGTTTGAAGTTTTGGTGAGTTGTGATCACTCCACTGTACTCTAGCTGGGACAACAGCAAGATTTTGTGGTTTTTTTTTTTTTGAGACAGAGTCTTTGTTAGTCACCTTGAGTAGAGTGCTGTATCCTCATAGTTCACAGCAATCTCAAACTCTTGGGCTCAGGCAACCCTTTTGCCTCAGCCTCCTGAGTAGCTGGGACTACAGGCACCTACCACCATACCTGGCTCTTTTTCTATTTTTAGTAGAGATGGGATCTTGCTCTTGCTCAGAGTGATCTTGAACTCTTGAGCTCAAGCAATCCACCCCACATGAGCCTCCCAAAGTGCTAGGATTATAGGGGTGAGTCACTGTGCTCAGCCAAGACTCTGTCTTTAAAAAGAAAAAAAAGAGAAAGAATAAAGGAAAATAAAATCTCAATATTGAAATGAAATTCTTGGATTAGATTTGTAATTTCACCTTTACCTAAATCTTTTCCTAGGTCAGTTGAACCAAATGGCTTTTTAGTTTCTATTTTTTTTATTAGCACCTCAAATTATAGAACAAATAGTGGAATGACCTGAAGTGAGGCAAGAGGATCTATTTATTTGTTAAACTTTTTTTTTTTTTTTTTTTTTGAGACAGAGCCTCAAGCTGTCACCCTGGGTAGAATGCTATGGCATCATAGCTCACAGCAACTTGCAATTCCTAGGCTCAAGCGAGTCTCCTGCCTCCGCCTCCCAAGTAGCTGGGACCACAGGCACCCGCCACAACGCCCAGCCATTTTTTTGGTTGCAGCCATCATTGTTGTTTGGCGGGCCCGAGCTGGATTTGAACCCGCCAGCTCAGGTGTACGTGGCTGGCGCCTTAGCCCGTTGAGCCACAGGCGCCGAGCCAGGATCTATTTATTTTAAGCAGTATACCATAAGCCAGAGTGAGTTGAGACATAATTATCACCATACAAACATTTCAGTGAAATTGCTGCTCTGGATTCTCATTCATTGAACTTTTTTGACTGATTCCTAATTTTTTGGCTGCATCCGGTTTATGGGAAGCAGGAGAGTAAAAGTATAATCCTACTTTACCCACTTGTTTCTTAATGAAGTTCTGCCATTGTGACTGTGAAATACCTGTAATATTTGCAGTATCACCAAGTAGACAGAATAAAAGGCTGCATAAGCCATTCAATGTGATAAGCAGCAGGAGCTACCCCTTTAAATTGCAGTCGGTGGAGCGTGAAGTGGAGCCTGTCTAACTTTGATCAGAATATCTACCATTCACTTGCAGGGGCTTTGAATGTTTCTGATGTGTGATGTTAGACTACGGTCAGTGATTTATCATTTTACTTCACATCACCTTTGTGGCACGCACTTTTGTTAAGAAATAATGTAAAAATTTTATTAAAGGAAATTATTTCATTAATGGAATTAATAGAAAATTCACAACATATAAGTTTCTTCCCTCTAGTTATAATTGGCATGTTAAAAGCTTATGTTAACATGTTATAATAACATGTTAAAGCTTCACAGTTCTCGTTATAAAGCAGCTTACACATTGTTTTCTGAATTTTTGACTCTATTTGACAATAGGCCAGGGAACTAAGCATGCTTGATTTATCTTAGAAATTAGTGGGAAATTGATAACAGATAATGAATTTATATGTCTTGTAGACACTGATTTTAATTAGAACTTTGTCTTAGTGTTTTGAAATTAGAGGATTACAAATCAAATCAAAAATGCAACTGGGCTAAGATGGCTCTTGCCTATGATCCTAGCATTCTGGGAGGCTAAGGCAGGTGGATCTCTTGAGCTCAGGAGTTTGAGACCAGTCTGAGCAAGAGTGAGACCCCCATTTCTACTAAAAATAGCTGGGCATTGTGTCCCATAGCTGTGGTCCCAGCTACTCAGGGAGGCAGAGGCAAGAGGAACTCTTGAGCCCAGGAATTTGAGGTTGCTGTGAGCTATAAGGCCATGGTGCTCTAATCCAGGGCAACACAGTGAGAAAACAAAATAAAAAAATCAAATCAGGGGCAGCGCCTATGGTTCAGTGAGTAGGGTGCTGGCCCCATATACCGATGGTGGCAGGTTTGAACCTGGCTCTGGCCAAACGACGACAAAAAATAGCCAGGCGCCTCTAGTCCCAGCTACTCGGGAGGCTGAGGCAAGGGACTCACCTAAGCCCAGGAGTTGGAAGTTGCTATGAGCTGTGATGCCACGGCACTCTGCCGAGGGCATCAGGGTGAGACTGTTTAAAAAAAAAATCAAGTCAAAATTTACATGGTATGTACTCTAGGATTACATCCCCCCATACATACTCACACCTTCCTAGTTAAAATGTACATTTTTAGTGGATATTACCCCAGTATCATATGGGATAGTGTGCTAGAGTTGAGATACAAATCTCTTTTTTTTTTTTTTTTTTTATTGAGGGCTGTGGAGTCACAGCTCACAAAAACCTCCAACTCCTGGGCTTGAGCGATTCTCTTGCCTCAGCCTCCCAAGTAGTGTATTTAAGAATAATTTGTCTCTGGTAGAAAGACTATTTTCTCTGAAGAAAATGTCAAATGAATCATACAGAAAGATTACCCTAACCTGGTGTGGGAAGCTGAAGACATGAATCTTGATTCCTAACCTTAAGCCGTGCACTCTGTACTTCCCTTCCCCCAGAGGTAGGAGGAGCCCTGTTGGATTAGTAGTGAGTATAGTGCGCCACGCTACTTCTGACTTTTATGTGGCACAAAAAACAATATAATTGGTTTTAAAATATACTATATGGATTTCATTAGCCTGAAGAATAATACATTAATTTGGGAAATTGAAGCTTATTCAAGAAATTTCAAGTAATTAGCAATGTATCTTGCATAGGAATTGTTTTTGACCATTTTCACTTAGAAGACAACATATTGGGAGGAACACACTTAATCATAATGAATTAACGTTTTGTCTAAATGTTTCATTTGTTATTTAATATGTTACAGCTCATGAAATTTATAAAAATTTCTAGGATTTAACTTTGCAGTTGTTTATGATATTGGTATAAACCAAGGTATCCTTGTGATATTAATATGTCTAGTTTTCAGATACACATATAACTTAACATTTTTAACTTGCCCATAGTATTTAGTTTGCATGTTTATTACTTTGTAAAGGGTTTTGTATCATGTAAAAGGCTTTATACGTTAAAGTGCTTATTACATAATTAATGTATGCTTATTATAGAAAGATTAGAAAATCCGGAGATGGAAATGGAAGAGACATAGAGTAGCCATAATCACACTGTGAGATTTTGTATACATACATATATATGTTATTTTATTATTTATTCATTATTTGAGACAGAGTCTCAGTATGTCGTCCTCAATAGAGTGGTGTGGTGTCACAGCCCACAGCATCCTCAAGCTATTTTTATTGTTGTTGTTGTAGTTGTCATTGTTGTTTAGCAGGCCCAGCCAGCTTCGAAGCCGCCAGTCCCAGTGTATAAGGCTGGCACTCTGACCACTGAGGCGAGGGGTGCCCAGCCACTAAGAGATTATATTAACGTTTATGTATATTCTAGTGTTTTTTACTCCTGTGATTTCTTTGAAAAGGTTTTATTGATATGAGCTTTTCCAACCAAAAACCTCATCCTTTAATTGTACCATTCAATGATTTTACTCATATTATTTTATCATGTAATACTTTGGGAATTTTTATCACAAAAATATTTTAGGAATAGATGATTGTATTTTTGAAGACCTTCAGAATAAAACTTTATTGCCAACTTAAGGTTTTTATGTGGCAAGTATCTTTGAAACACCTGAATTTCTTTAATATATACTGCTTTATTTTATAGTTTATTTCTGTACAGTTGGGTAATACTTAGCTATTTTTCTTAATGGAATAGGCTTTCCGTCCTTGAAAACTATTGTGTCCTCTTGATTTGGACTTTCTTCATTCTGGATAATCTCAAACATTAAAATTTCTTGTTGGGATTTATTTTTCCAGTGATCTTACTATTTTTCTCTGAAATCTGCTAGTTAGCATTTGAATAGTAAGGCTAATTAATTAGCTCTCATTAAACTTATTTTGCATTCTTTTTGTTTTAAACTACAGCACTAAGTCGATTTAAGGACAATTATTATCACTTGAGAAAAACTAAAAACCAGAAACTTTTGTCAAAAAATATCTAAGCGATTGAGTCCTCCACCCCCAAATTGCAAACGTTGCTTTGGAAACAGAGTCTTACTGTGTCACCCTTGATAGAGTCCTGTGGCGTCACAGCTCACAGCAACCTCAAACTCTTGGGCTTAAGCAATTCTCTTGTCTCAGCCTTCCAAGTAGCTGGGACTACAGGCACCCACCACAATGCTGGGCTATGTTTTTGTTGCAGTTGTCATTGTTTAGCAGGCCCAGGCCAGGTTCGAACACCCCAGCCTTGGTACATGTGGCTGGCGCTGTAACCACTGTGCTACAGGCACCAAGAGAATACAGACTTACATACAAACTAATACTGTAAAACCTGTGTATTTCAGATGTGAGAGCATTATGTTTTAAATGAGATTGGGCGTGTTCAGGGTAGTATGGCAGTAGACAGTGCAATATGTTTTTAGAAAGACAGAATAGTTGGCTTGGCGCCTGTGGCTCAACGGGCTAAGGTGCCAGCCACGTACACCTGAGCTGGCGGGTTCGAATCCAGCCCGGGCCCGCCAAACAACAATGACGGCTGCAACCAAAAAAAAAATGGCCTGGCGTTTTGGTGGGCACCTGTAGTCCCAGCTACTTAGGAGGCGGAGGCAGGAGACTCACTTGAGTCCAGGAATTGGAGGTTGCTGTGAGCTGTGATGCCACGGCACTCTATCCAGGGTGACAGCTTGAGGCTCTGTCTCAAAAAAAAAAAAAAAGACAGAATAGGACTTTTTACAAAATACACGTTTTTGTAATGAACTTGTCAATATTTTAGAAATTGTTGTAGACGTGCTTTTTTTTTTTTTTTT